>APFE030869440.1:144098-272986 GCA_000404065.3 Pinus taeda | reverse complement strand
TAGGGGCAACAAAACTTCTGTCTCTATAGTTGTGAGTGGTATGCTTCCTGGTTGCATAATTTTGCTTTCCATTTTTCTTGCTAACCTGAATGCCTTCTCTAATGAATCAGGTTCCCAAAGGCGAACATCATGTTGGATATTATCCTTTAAAGACCCTATGAACACATCAATCCTATGCTCCCTTGGAATATCTTTTACCCTTATGTTCAATTTTTGAACTCCTCAATGTGCTCCATTATTGAACCCTTTTGTTTGAGACTTATCAATTGGCTAAAAAAAGTGTTGCTTTTTGTATCCTCATAATGTGCCATCAATTCTTTTGTAAAAATTGCCCAAGTGATAAATTGTTTATGAGAGCAAAGCCATTGATACCATACAACTGATTTGGTTCCAAATATAAAGTTGCCATACGTACCTTTTGTGTGTTTTGCACATTATTGAGATCGAAGAATTGCTCCATCTGTAATATCCATGTGGCAGGATGGATCCTTGCCATCAAATTTCCTCATATCAATTTTTGGAATATGGTGGGTCTTTGATCCAACATTAGAGTCTATGGAATCATGATTAACATTTCTTTTGTTCTCATCATGAGTTTCCTTTAGTACCTTTTCACCATTAGTGACCATTCCTTGTAGCAACTTATTCATATTTATTGTCAATTCTTCCATCTTATCATCCATGCCATCAATTTTAGCGTCCATGCCATTCATCTTAGCATCCATGACATTCATCTTAGCTTCCATGCCATCCATCTTTGCTTCTGCACCCTTCTTTAAATAATCCATCTTAGCTTCTACACCTTTCTTTAAACCATCCATCTTAGCTTCTACATCTTTCCTTAAACCATCCCCATCTTAGATTCTGTTGCTTTTTGTGCAAGTGGACACTTGTTGCACTTGTTCTTGTAATTTTGATATATCATATAGCATTTCTTCCTCTTCTTCATGAGTCATGCTAGAGCTTTCAGGTTCCTTACTAGGTGTTTGCATTTTCTTTCCTCGGTGCATTAGTTACCGATAATAATGCTCTACTATGCCCTTTGAATTCCTTTAAAATAAATTTCAAACCAATCTCAAGCAAAAATTTAAAAGAATCTACACACATTTTTTCACTTTGTAGGAGCTCGATATTGCCTATGATGTATCTCTGCACATTCAAATCATCCAATTCTAAAAATGTCACTTGCAGTAGCCCTCTGCGTCCTCTTTCCAATGCCACCAGTCTGATCCAAATTGGATTCTCCAAGGAAGAGTTATACGGAATCTCCCACAGTGACCTGATTATGGACTAGTTCAGTAGGGCGAATTTGTACGGTGTGCCACGAGTCCTTGTTTCGTCTTTTGGCTCTAAAAAATATATACAAGAAACTAAAGTCCGTCCTCTTTCTGTAACTTCTTACGAAATTTCAATCCAATGCTTAGAGAAAAGGTTATGATGATTTTCCCCAGGTCACCAAGTCAGCCTCCAGAAGATTGACCTCTTCCCAGTGACTTCGACTATGCAGCAACTTGCAACATCCAACAACTTCTAGCAGTAGTCCAACTTGGAAGAATTTGATCTACCAACCCAGAGCATGAAGCTGAGTGAGACCACCACCAGAATGTAGAATTTTCTATTCTCCTTATACTCATCCAAACTCACATTCACTTCGGCTTCCCGGAAACACACTCTCATCTTCCTACTTTGCACTTCTTCCCAAAAAACATATTTTCACACTTCTTCCCAGTAGAGAGAGAATGAGAAGTGATGCTCCAAATGAATTTGATGACCTTCCTTTTATAGGCTTCTTGTGGGGTCAAATAGGGTCTTTGGCTAACTTGATCTTCTCCTATGTTGACATGGTGTGGAGGTTCCATAATTCTAATTTTACTCAATACTTAACCTTCTTACATTGTTCAAAAGCCCAAGAAGGGTCTCTTTAAATGTACAATAATTATATAGGCACATAATAAATCCTAGAAGTCCTCATTGGGGACTTTGAACTAAAACATGGTGACCCAAGCATGAAACCCATGCTTTAATAAGTCGCAATAATAATAATTCTTTTCTTTATTCTTTTGACAAGTACATTAAATAATGACTCAAATACATTATTGAATATTGAACATAGTTACTTTTTCCAACACAAAGAACATGCAATCAACCCTAGTACTACTATTCATACAACCTTTATTACAAAGAAGTCAAAAGATCATGAATGCAGACCAACCAGAGAGGTTCTGGTTCACACAGGTTCATTATGTGCCACCTCTTTTCAATGAATTCAATGACATGAAAAAGAATGTGGTAACAAAAAAGATGAACTCTAAAATTGTTAGACAAAACTTGGCTACTAGTTCGTTGAATTATATGCCCATGGCCAAGGCAATGATAACTAGTGAGCCAAATGGGCCAACATGATGAAGCCTCTTATACATTTTTTTTAAGTGAATTGTGATTCTAAATTTTGGCATACATTCTATATGAGGATTGCTTTATTATAAAGGATGTTGGCATTATATGCTCATGCCCTTAATGCCTCCTAATATTCCTATATGGACACTTGGGCTCATTCCTCATGAAGGCTCTTTGTGGGATCCAAACAATTGGGTTTGTTGGATGCTCAAGTATTCAAGATGCACTCATGGATACGCAAGTATATATTATTCGAAATATGCATTTATTTGTTAAATAGGGATAACTTTGTGATATAGGTACATTTTATCTATGTGTTGTGAAAATATGCATGATTTACTATGGGATAATTCACCCAAGAGTTTGTGATTGTTGGATTTGGGCATGCTTTAGTTTTAGAAGCATTGTATATCTTGGGAATTCAACTTAAAATAATAGTAACCTGCAAATGGTGTTCTTTTTGTAAGTTTACCAGTGAAATTATATTGTAAATGGGTGCATTTTCAGTAGGACCTGACACCCTTATTGAGTTTCTTGCATGGAGGATCATGGTTTTTTTATCTTCATCCATGTGAGCATTTTATAAACATATTCATCCTCTCACTTTGTATGGTATAAGAGGGGATTGATAGTGAGGCTTCTAGTTTTTAAGCCCTATCAATCAAGAATGTACAAGCGAGCATGAGTAACAATGATATCATCTTCTCACCTTCTATCTACTAGGGGGGAATCGATGATAACCTACTAGTTTTGAGGAGCCTGAACAATAGTTAAAAACAAAGCCTCAAAACTGAACCATAACCAAAGTTGTAGACATAGTCAAATTTATAAGTGTGATTCAGTTTACGATCATCTTCAAACTGATATTAGGAGCACTTCCTCTAGTAGAAAAATTCAACTTCTTGCCATATTTGGATTTTTTCTAGGAAATTCACTAAACATTCCAGAGTTGGTGGTTAGCCTTAAACGATCATCGGTTTAGACCTCATTGGTCTACATATTCCAAGAATTAGGAAGAAAAATACTTCAACTTCTATCATATTTGGAATTATTCCAAGAATTGAATAAAGCATTCCAAGTTGATACCTCAATGATATCCCTTTTCAAAGCAGTAGGGAGAACTTCCTTTAGAAAAAGACTTAATCTTCTAGCAATATTTGAAATTGTTCCAGGAACTGCACTAAACATTCCAATGTTGGAGGTACTCTCAGCCTTATGCTTTGGGGTTTGGAGGGTGAAGTACCACAAAAGTCATTTGTGGGCTTCGAACCCAAGGTTATGGTTTTGCACCCATCGATGTTTGGTACAAAACCACTAATAATTTTGGACATATGATGGATGTACATGATATAATGTGGTGAGGATAATCCAACGCTTTGAAAATCATCGAAATCCGAGATGTCGTTGATGAGATATGAATTTTTGAGGTTGATAATGAATTTTTGGATAGTCAAGTCATGTAGGCATGAGGTGAATTTGTCCAAAAGACATGTCTCTTGATGAACTAGTTGAGCCCTCTTGTTCAGTATAAATAAAAGGTCCAAAAATGAGTAGAGGTAAGAAAAAACCTCTAGTGACGAATTTGGGTAGTTTTTGTGGTAAATTAAGGGTTGTTTTCTCTATTTCAAGGAGCTACAGGCTGGTTGTAGCATTTTAGGACGTCGCATGCTTATTTGATAGCAGGTCATTTGGAGGAATTATAGTGGGATGATTGTGAATATCATCTTGCCCTAACCAGTTAGCCTAACCTACAAAATTTTGACACCGGATTTGAGGTATGGTGATGTTAATTTTATGTTGAATTTGTTGATAGTTGGATGGTCCATGTGTGGACAATTTTGTTGTAGCTTGTGGGAGACAATTGGAAGGCTTATCTTGGTGGTTGAAATCCTTTTCTAGGAGAAGATCCTACAACAATTGGATTGGGCATCATTAGATTGTTGGAGGGAAACGTGAAAATTCCCAAGAGTAGATCTTGACAAGCAGTCATAAAGGGACTTTGATTGTTGAAGCTTGGGTGAAGTTGTGAAGCCTAATGTGAAGTACATTAATGGAATACTAGTCTACTAGATTGGAAAATTGGATCTTAGGTATTGGCCAACCTAGAAGAGCAGATTGGATCAAACTGTGTTCATTGGAGCAAAAGTGACTTACAATAGTGATAGGTAGCAAGCCTCCTGGAGTCTTTAAGTGTTGTCTCTTGATGAAATAAGGGGAAACTAGAGAGAAAACCAGAAGCGAAGGACCGACAGATGAGACACACCATAGGTGATGTGATTATGCACTAGAGAAACAAGATTTTCATTGTATCTTGTATTCTTTTACTTGTGGATAACTGACGACCATTATCCCTAGTACGAGAGCACTATACTATTGTATTACTTATTTGGTTTAATATAATGAAGATGGGTTGTTGTACATATATGCACACCATTTTGTAAAAAGTTGTCTATACTTGTGCATGTGTGATTTACTGCTATTTATATTCCATTTTGCAAAGTAGCTTTGTTGTTATTCTTGGTTTGATATTATCATATATTTTAAGATTCTATCCTAGATCATAAGATTGTGGAAATTCAACATGGTATCAGAGGGTATCTAAGCTACTTTGAGAGCTAGTGAATCAGAGTGTGTGAAATGAAGTACAACTTAAGAGGGATTTGGTCACATTGTAGGTGAAGGGTTCACTACAATTTCAAAGTTATAGGATGGTCTCCGATATGAGGACAGGTTGAAGGGGTTGTCCAACTATAGTCCATGGAAGGAAAATATCAAGTTGGTCTTGTAGGTGAACATGATCTGGGAGTTCGCTGAGAAATCCATCAAGAAACCAACTAAACCAAAGGAAATGGAAGTGTATGAGGATTTGGATATGAGGGTGAGATTGATCATCCTAGATGGTGTGAAGGATCCCCTAATACCTCATTTTTCTAGGAACAACATTGCACATGAGATGTGGATGGCTCTTCAGAATTTGTTCCAAAATATGAACGAGAACAAAGTACTGTTATTGGAGGATAAGTTGAAGTCCACCAAGATGACACAGGGTGAAGGAGTGACTTTGTATCTAAAGAGATTTTCTCAGGTCAAAGATGAGCTTCTTCTATTGGTGTCACTATTTTTAGATTATGATTTGGTGAGGATTTCTTTGAAAGGTTTCACTAAGGAATGGAATCCCTTCATAAAGGGGATCATTGCTAGAGAGAGGCTTCTAGACTAGAATAGGTTGTGGGATGAATTCATTCATGAAGGGTTGCAAGATGAGGATCTTCATCCAAAGAAGGCTTTAAATGATGACATGGCACTTGTGGAATAAATGAAAGGTAAGAAGAAGAAGGACTTGATAAATTCAAGTGTTTCAATTGTAGCGAGATGGATCATTTTTCGTTGATATTCTCGATGAAGAATAAGCCATGAGATGACGAGAAGAAGAAATGGAAGTAGGTCATCGGTGTTTCCACTTCTACTGAGATAGTTGATCTCACCTGGAGGTTTGAGGAGGATGACTTTGCAATGATATCTCATTTCTCATAGGGTAATATTAATGAGGATGGATATTACGTGGACAGTTGTGAGTCGAAACATATGAGAGTGTCACAGGAGGTTTTCGAGACTCTAGCTAAATGGAACTCGAAGTTGCACATGGTGTTGGGAAACAAGATTCAGAAGGAGATCCAAGGATTGGGAGTTGTGCCATTGAGGATGGATACATAATGGATGATTCGCGTCTAAGATGTACTGTTTGTACCAAGACTTCGATATAGTGTGATATATGTCTCAATGATTGAGAAGAAGGGGTTTCAGGTCTTGTTCCACGATGGGAAGGAAAGACTCAAACCTAGAGGCTCTAGCTCTAGAGGTATTGTCCTTAGAGTTAGGGAGCATGGTCTATACAAGCTTATGGGAAAGCCTATGGATCATGGGAAGAAGAAGCAGGAGTAGCAGGTGCAGGTGCAATCTTCAAAAGGATAGGTATAGGTTCCATAGAAGAAGGTCTAGGTTTCAAAGACTTAGGGAGAGTCAAGTTTTAGAGGGATCTTGAAAATTCAAAGGGATAATTTGCAACCCAAGAAGAGCACGTGGTTAGTAGGGAGAAAGAGTGCTCCTACAAATTCCAAGAAGGAATCATGGAGAGAGTGGAAGACATTCCAGGAGAGGAACAAGAAGTAGGATTCTTCTAGTGACAACAACACTTCTGAGAGAGGCATAGTTCACGCTATAGGGATTGTTGTAGTTATGAGTGCTAGGAGTTTGGCGAGTGTTGCAAGTAGTGATGATGATGATGATGAGCTACTTCATATTCTTAGAAGTAACTCCCTCTCTAAGAGGGAGTGTCTATTTTTTAATATCTTGGGAGGTAATCTAAGCCCTAGGGTTCAGGTTTTGGATGGTGAAGTGCCACAAAATTCATTTTTGGGCTTGGAACCCAAGGTTGGGGTTTTTCACCCATTGATGTTTGGGACAAAACCATGGAGGATGGTGAGGATAATCCAACGCTTCGAGAATCAATGAAATCTGAGATGTCCTTGATGAGATATGAATTTTTGAAGTTGACAATGAATTTTTGGATAGTCATGCAGGTTTGAGGTGAATTTGTCCAAAAATCATGTCCCTTATTGAATTTGTTGAACCCTCTTGTTTGGTATAAATAAGAGGTCCAATAGGAGCAGAGGTAGGACTCTCTAGTGGCAAATATGGGAAGTTTTTGTGGTAAAGTAAGGGTTGTTTTTCTTTGTTTCAAGGAGCCGCAGGCTGGCTATAGCATTTCAGGAGGTTGCAGCTTGTTCAAGTAGCCAAAAGGAGGGCCAAGTCCCTATTTTTTTAAGTAGTGGAGCTTAGACTGGAGAAAAGTGAAGGTCGTGACTAATAGGAGGTTTTTTGGAGGAATTAGAGTGGGCTAATGGTGACTATCATCTTTCCTTAACTAGTGAGCCTACCCTACAATAGTTTGACATCAGATTTGAGGTATGGTGATGTTTATTTTATGTTTAATTTGTTTCTAGTTGGATGATCCATGTGTGGATAGTTTTTTTGTAGTCTGTGGGTGCCAATTGGAAGGCTTGTCTTGGTGGTTGAAATCCTTTTATAGGAGTAGATATTATAGTGATTGGATTGAGAATCATTGGACTGTTGGAGGGAAACATGCAAATGCCCATGAGTAGCCCTTGACAAGTAGTCATAAATGGAGTTTGACAGCTAAATTTTGGATGAAGCTGTGAAGCCTAATGTGAAGTACATTGATGGGCTAGTCAACTGCTAGATTGGAATATTGGAGCTCAGGTATTTTCCATCCTAAAAGAGAATATTGGATCATCCCGTGTTCATTGGAGCATAATTGAATTGCAATAGAGATAGGTGTTGTTATCTCAAAATCAGGCCCTGGAAGGTTGCAGACCAGGAAGACTTCAAGCAACTGTTTCAAACCAATATTTTAGCTAAGGCTTAGCCTCCTTAGCCTGAGAGGGCTCTCTCAAAGGATTAAAGGTTTTTTATTATGATCAAGATGGGTAACTCTTGTGAAACAAATAAAAATGAAAATGGTGGAAATAAAAGTAACAAGTATCCATTAGGCTTATGGAGTCATATGTGATTTAGTATTCACAGTAGGGTTGGCTTTGCATAAAAGTCAAGGCATTCAAGTTTCAACATATGTAGAGCACACCAAACACATAGAAGGCAGTTTATGAGTATATGAAGGAAATTAGAACACTGTAAGCGATTTCTAAGTAATCAAATACTCATAACAGTGTAGATAACATGAAAAGAAAACAAAAGAAAATCATACATTGAACTCTCGATGATTCTTGAGAAGCACAATCCAGTACTGTATTACCAAAAAAAATAGAGTCTTTACATAAGCCAAATATCAGAGCTCTTTTTTTTATAAATTTCCAACCCCTGGTATATTTCTCTTTCTTGTATATATATAGTTCTTTTACAAGGCTGATATTCCTCCTCCAACATGAGGGGAACTTGAATTATACTTCTTATGACACCTATTCAAATTCTAACTACCTATTAAAAGTAACAAACTACTAACTGGACTTTTTAGAGATCTAAGTCAAATAGGAGTCTAACTCCATATCATGCTAATAATAGCCTTAATACAATCATTCTCGTTCTTGGACAAGTGGTATTTTATTAGTTTGGTTGTGGTGGATGCTTGGAGCTCCATACTGGACTTTGATTTACCATCTCCTCCATTTACCTACAAAGTAGGGAACTGCCCCTGTTTAGCTGCCTTTGGTTTTCCTCCAAGATATTCGAATCCAATGAACCATAACTTTCATCTTTGATTATGAAAAATATATCAAAATGCCACGTCCTTGATGTGTTGTAAACCCTTTCCATGTTTGAAGCCAAAAGCTCCTCCAAGCTATCTGACATATCATGGACTGTAGTAAATATGATCACTTTATAGCAAAAAGTTTAAATTGGGTTCAAATATATATTTCCTCCACCTGTCTTGACCTTGTTGAAAGTTGATACCTTTAGATTATCCTTTGAAGATATTCCTTTTTCAAAATTTTCCCTCGGTCTCTCAAAATCTGTTGACTGAATTTGAATTATGTAGCTTCAGTAGTTTTGTAGCGTGCTACGAAACTACTGTGCATTAGTCACCATCTTCAGCAGTTTCGTAGCGCGCTATAAAACTGTTGTGTAATTCCCAAAACACAGTTTCAACCCAAAATTTTACTATTTTGAGCCCCTTGATATTTAAACATCCTTTTCAATTGCTCCAGGGCTTTTCAAAACTTAGTGAAAATGTATGGTTCTTCAAGAAATATTGTAACAAGGGAAACCATCAAAATTTGAAACACAACCTTACTTGATGTGTGAATTCTTTAAGGAGATTCTTTCTGCTGGCTTAACTATAGCTTTAAGTCCTCAATTTGTTTATTCATGACTCTGATCCTAGTTCTTAGGTTTGTATTGACCTTTCTGATGAATTGTGCTTCCTTTATGGCAGGGACAATCTAGCTACGAAATTGAACATTAAAATCAACCACCGCGGGTATTTGAAATGTTTTGTCCTCCCACCGAGCTTGCATTTGGTTAAAATAAGCCTCTTTGATTGCAAATTTCCTGGAAGCTTTCTTCAGTCTAGAAATTTCAAAGTTTGCCAATTCCAACCTCCTTTTCAACTCTTCCACACCTTATTGTATCTCCCTTAACAGGTATGGTACTTTTTTATGCAGGTAAGCAAATTGGCATACGAATCCTTGACATAACTCCTAGGAACAGATTTGTTTAAATCTGAGTTAAAGAACTCGTGCTTCAGAAATTCTTTAAATGGGTTCATATCGAATTTGAAATTCTTAAACCAAGTTTCTTGCCCTCTTGGAATCTCCGTAATTGTGGATATTATGTCTGGTGAGACCTGCAGTTCAAGCATACCAACCTTTGAATTCAGTTCTGTGAAATTCAAGGCAAATTCCTAGGTGACCTGTGCATGACCTCCCTAAAGTTTCTTGCAAAAATTCCAGCATCCAGCTTGCTTGAATGCATGCTCAACTTCCCCGTTCCTCAAGGTTATGTCTAAACCTTCAGGTTCAATCCTTAAACACCTGCCTGATTTGTGATTCTTTCTCTCTACAGACCCCTCCATGAATCTCCAGCAGAATGATACTTTTGATGACCGGCTCTATTTCAATCTTTGATCTCTACCTTGCTTGATAGCTTCCTCGATTGATAGCTTCCTCACTTGATATGTAATGTATTTAGATTGAAAATTTGTAGATTTTTCTCTTATGCAATGAATGCAATCATGACTAAGACTGTGCATACCTGACCTTTCTTGGATCTTGCAATCCGATTGTACCAGAGTATCTAGTGACTGTAATGGTGGTTATACCTTATATGTGGAGTGTATAAGCTGACATTGGATGATGCAACCACAATTGGACTTGACAGATTTGACAGTTGGGAAAGGTTTGCTACGGATTGCACGAATCTCCTATTTCGTAGTTTAGTCAGTTTAAAATTTTAATTATGCACTACGAAATCACCTAAAATGTGTTGCACTATGAAACTGCTAAAAAGGATTTATGCACTGTGAAATTACCTAAAAGGCTTTATGGCACATAGTAACCTTTGAACAAAACTGACACATGGTTATGAGACTGGTGATGAATGAGAATGCATATTTGACTCAAGACTACTAAGACTTAGATTCTCAGGAAAACAAAAATCAAACTTAGACTAGCACCAACCTTTACCGTCAAACTAGTGTGAAAATTTTTGGCATTACAATTCTTAAGTGATAACAGTTGTCAACCCTGCTAGGGTCTCTATGCATTGTCTCTTGATGGACTAAGGGAAAGCTAGAGAGAAGAACATAAGAGAAGGAATAGGAGGATGAGATACGACATAGATGATGTGATTATGCACTAAAGCAACAAGATTGCCATTGCATTTTGTATTCTTTTACTTGTGGATAATTGAGGGCCATTATCCCTATTACAGGAACCCTATACCATTGTATTACTCAGTTGGTTTAATATAACAAAGATGGGATGTCGTACATATTTGTACAATATTTTGTAAAACGTTGTTTATACTTGTGCATGTGTGATTTACTACTATTTAGAATCCATTTTCAAAAGTAGCTTTGTTGAATTTTTCGGTTGGGCAGTGTTAGAGATTTTAAGATTATATACTAGATCCCAATATCATGGAAATTCAACATTGAGTTCTCCCACCTTATACCATCATTTCAAAGAGCACATTTAGCTAATTCCTTCCATTCATTTTTTGCATTTTTTGTATTACAACTCTCTTCTTAGACTCATATACACCCCTTCAAATTAAGGGGGGAGATGTTGGAGACCTAATTGATTAAGGGTTATGATATGGAAGGTGAATCATCAAGGGGAGTACAAGAGACCTTGGAAGATGAATCTAATGATCACACAGTGTATTTATATGTAACATCTTTGTGAATAATAAAATAATTCACACTTATCATTCATTATGGTTGCTCATTCCAACAAAAACAAGTGGCCCCTCAACACTTATAACACCATCCTCAAGTGTCACTTATGTTTTGTTTTATTTGGGTTGAGTAATTGTGTCATCTAGGAAGGTAATGAAAAATTTATCCAGGTAATTTTAAAGTATTCCATTCATTAGTAACATAAATACAACAAGTGCATTTTTCAATCCAATTGGAACCACTACATATCCTAGTGCCTTTATATAGTTCTAAATTCTATCTTCTAATTAATTTTTAACTTTCACTTTATGGTACCCTAATCTTAGGTCTCTCTTGGAAATTACCTTTTCTCATTTTAGCTAATCAAAGGGATCATACTCTAGGAAGAGGGTATTCTTTCTTCAATGCATTTTTATTTAGTTGCCTAAAATCAACGCATAGCCTCAAGGTCCCAACCTTCTTAAAAAGGAGCACTAATGATCACCAAGGTATGACACTTGGGAATATGTGCCCATTCTTCAATATATCCTATAGCTACATTTGCAATTCTTTCAACTCTAATATGCTCATCATATAAGGAGCTTTTGATACAAGGGTATCTTGAGGAATTATATCAATAGAAGAGATTATGTTTCTCTTGGGTTGAAAAAGTAAAATCTCCCCTAATACATCCTCAAAGTCTTATATCACTGCAAAATATTCAATATTTGGAATCTTATTCTTGGTAATATTTTGTACATGAGCTACAAACACTTTCCATCCTTTTCTAAACCTCTTTTAATATAACTATAAAATATCCCTTATATAAATTGGTGTTGGAATCCCTTTCACTATGCTCTATTTTTCTTCTTCAATGAGACGTGTAAATATATTACTATGTTAATATTGGATTGGATGTAGAAATATAGTATATATTCTCATGTCATTCTGTGTCATCAATACTAGGGGGTGGAAATATCTCTTAATTGAGTTTAAGTGATGGCTCAACAAAGGGTTCCAATGGATGTGTCAGTTCCATGGGAATCATGCTAAAGGTGTCTCCCTCACTTGATATGTGAAAGGAGTTAGAAAACTTGGGAGAAATGTCTACATGGTGAATACCACAAATGGCACATAAAGTTGAGGTGTGAATTCATCCCTAAAAATGATGGAAGCAATTGGTACAATAAGGTTGTTTTCTTGGGTAAAACAACCTCCTATGATTGAGGGGGTGTCACCATGATTAGGTTATTTCATTGATATGTGATGTACAAGGGGCACATATATGCTTGATGAGTGGTTGTTGAAAAGAGTGCAACAAGACATGCTAAATTTAGAATGTGATAAAAATAGACCTGCTAGAAATAGCATGTCTAAATATAGCATTTTGACTAGTGAGGTAATTGGCCACATTGGGTGAGAGGTGAAATTGCTAAAAATAGAAAGTTCCAAAAATAGTATTTTTGGGTCCCTTCGTATTTATAGCAGTCCCTAGTCTATCTATAGGAAGTAAAATTAATTTTAGTCTTAACAGTAGTTTGATAATATTAATTAATTAATTCAGTTGAGTTAATTAATTAAGGGAATTTGAATTTGAAGTCTTTGTGAGCATGCACATGAGTTTCCTCCACTGATTGAGGGAATAAGCATGCGTTCTGTAATGAGAGAATCAGTTGAATTAGTTCTAACTAGTCAAGTCTAGTTAGATTTTTTTAATAAGTTGTTAAAATAATAAAATATAGTTTGTTAATGCTTGCATGCATGTGACAACTATTATTTTAGATAACTGAGGATTCACTCATGGATAATTGTTGCATATCAGTTCTGTTAGAGACCTAGATGAGATCAGATGTGGGACAATGTACTATCAGATGCTTAACTATTTCTAGTAAGTAGTTTTTGCATGGTTGAGGAACTAGTGTTCTCAAGGAATACATAGTTGGACCATTAGTTGTTTTTAGTATGTTGGAATTAATAGCATATGCTTTTGCTATTATTTCCTAAGAAAAATACGTAAGGACCATAGGGAAAGCCTATATAAATAGGGCTTGGTTCATTCATGAGACATATCTTCATATCTTCATAGTTCATTGAGAACTGAATAGCTTGAGATTAATTATTCTTGTATTGTGAAGAGGACTTCCACTTTATTGATAATACATGGTTGGGGTTTTATGCTGGTGCTTTCCCCTGGATATATCTTGTGTTATGTGTGATTAATTCTCTTGATTAGTTATGCATGTTTCTACTTGATGTTGCTCATGATTTCGATTATGCTTCCACTTAATGTTTTGTAGAAGTAGAACAAGTATTATGCTTTAGGACATTGCATATATCGATTTGTTCTACAGGTGAAATTTGTACATGGTAGTGGAGCACAGGTGATCAAGCAAGAACAATATACTAGTAGGAGGAATTCGAAGTTTCTTATTCTTGATATAGATCTCAAGTTCTTATCACATCTATTTCATTGATGGCGTTCAATGGTTTGAGTCTTGAGTATGCCCTTAATGGTAGCTCAAACTATACAACTTGGAAGGATCGCATGGAGGCGGTTTTGGAAGATAATGGTATTAAGGATTTCATTAATCAAGAAGTCCCTAAGCCTACTAACAAGACTGATTTGGTGGAATGGGGTAAGTGTGTGGCTAGAGCTAGGAGAATTCTCTTGGAGGGTGTTCGAGATCACATAGTCTCAAACCTCCATGGGAAGAAGTCTCCGTTTGCAATGTGGAAAACATTGTAAGATTTATATCAGAATAGCAGTGATCAAAGGAAGTTGGCACTGAAGGACAAGCTTCGAAAGATCAAGTGTGAGAAGGGTGACTCTATTTCTACATTCTTGAACAAGCTCACCACCTATAGAGATGAGCTTGCAAGCGTAGGAGTCACTACAGCTGATGAGGATATGGTGATCCTAGCACTCCTTAGCCTTCCTAAGAGCTGGCATAGCTACCAAGACTCAGTGAATGGAAGGGACAAACTGCCAGATTGGGAACGACTATGGTTATATTTGATGCAGGAGGAGATCATACGGAGCACAAGGGATGGAGCTTCTTCATCAAAACATGATGATGAAGAGAACTTGGCTTTAGCTTCTAAAGCTAAGAAAGAGAAAGAGAAGGCATCCCATTCCAAGTCTTCTCAAGGAGGGAAGAATTTTGACAAGTTGAAGGTGAGATGCTTTCATTGTCATGAGTTGGGTCATTATGCTAATTTGCCCAAAGAGGAAGTCCAAGAAGAAAGGTTCCTCCAAGGAATCTGATGGTGATGCACTAGCTTCACATTTTGAGATGGATTTCTCGGTTATTACATGCATGGTTTCATCTAGCATGGGATGTGTTTGGTAGTTGGACAATAGAGCTTCTTTCCACATGTCAGGTGACAAGAATCTTTTTAGCACTTTGGAGGAGAAGGATCTCTAGATATGGATCTAGATGGGTGATGATGGAAAGTATTGTGTCTTGGGTAGAGGTACAATTATGTTTCAGAGGGAGCATGGTTCTCCCTTCACTCTTTCTAATGTTATGTATGTTCCAGGGCTAAAAAGGAATCTTGTGTCTTTATATTGGGAAAGGTTTCCCTAAGGCATATCGACACTGGACAGACCAAACAGAATGGGATTTGAATTAAGAATCTCTACAAGTTATAGGTAGAAGATTGTGCTGCTCTCAGTTCCAAGGCAGAAGTGGTGCATGGCCAAGATATTGGCGAGTTATGGCATAGGATACTGGGCCACTTGCATCATGGGGCCTTGAAGATCATGAAACAAATTTCTATCAGATTACCCAAGTGCAAACTGGAGCAAACAAGCACATGCAAAGGTTGTACTCTGGGTAAGTATGCGAAGGCTTCCTTTCATGATTGGGATGGTAGAGCAGGAGCAGTTCTGGATTGAGTTCATTCAGATGTATGTGGGCCCTTCTCTACAACCTCCACCGTGAAGCAAAGGTACTTTGTTATTTTTATAGATGATTTTTCTCGTAGATGTTGGATCTACTTCATGCAGAAGAAGGATCAAACCTTCTTGAAGTTTTGTGAGTTCAAAGCTTTGGTAGAGAAAGAATCAGGGAGGAAGATAAAGGCCTTGCGGAGTGATAATGGTGGAGAGTATGTTTCCTAGTACTTTAAAGACTTCGTGCTTCAGAATGAATTAAACGGGAACTCACGACACCTCATAACCCACAACAGAATGGGGTGGCCGAAAGGAAGAACAAATCTATTGTGGGAGCAGCTTGAGCGATGCTGCATGACCAAAGCCTACCACTTCATCTATGGTCTGAGGCATGCAATACAGTAATGTATCTTTAGAACAGAAGTCCTCATTGTATTTTGGGGATGAAGACACCTATAGAGGATTTTTCAGGGAAGCGGCCAGTTGTAAGTCACTTCCGTATCTTTGGATCACTAGTTTACCATCATGTGACCAAAGATGCTCGGAAGAAGCTAGACCCAACAGCTAAGTTGGGAATACTTTTGGGGTATACAGATACACCTCACAACTATCAAGTGTCTTTGCTTGTGAGTCAGAGGACAGTAGTGCATAGGGATTTGAAGTTTGATGAGCAACGAGCCATGCAAGAGTCACTTGAGAGGGAGCTTAGGTTGCATGGTGATGATGAGGAACTACTAGTTCCTAAGGAGGAGGATCCTCCTGATGATGCGGAGCAGCCGCATGCAGAGATTCCAGTGGTGGAGATCACCACTACTGGAGAGTGTTCCAGAGAGGGGTGAAAACACTCTCAGGAAGCTAACAGATTGATGTAGGATGTGAGAGAGAATGTGGGGCAGCCATCCTCTCAGTCCTGATAGATATACTAGCTACATGGCCCTGGTTAGGGAGTGTGTAGCGACTAAGCCTTCTTCTTTTGAGGAGGCAGTGCAGCAGCTAGTTTGGATGGATGCGATGGTAGAGGAGTATGATTCTATCATGAGGAACAATGTATGGGATGTTGTTCCTAGACCTGGAGACAAGTCAGTGGTTACTTCCCAAAGGATTTAAAAGGTAAAGTAGGTAGTTGATGGCAGTATTGAGAAACATAAGGCAAGATTTGTTGCCCTTGGTTTCTCACAGGTTGAGGGGATTAACTATGATGAGAAATTTGTTCTTGTTGCAAGGTACTCATCGATCAAATCGATTCTAGCACTATTAGTACATATGGGTTGGAAGATCCATCAGATGGATGTGAAGACAACTTTCCTCAATGGGGAGATTGAGGAATAGGTATACATTGAGCATCCTGAAGGATTTGAGACCTTTGATCGTGAGTCACATGTGTGTCAGCTCAAGTGAGCATTGTATGGGCTGAAGCAAGCACCCCGTGCTTGGTATACTAGGATCGACAACTATTTCACCGGGTTGGGCTTCACCAAGAGTGAAGCGGATGCGAACCTCTACCACATCATTGTAAATGGTAAGCTATTGATTATTGTACTTTATGTCGATGATCTGATTTTGATAGGTGATGATGAGTTGATCAAGTCTTGCAAGAAGGATCTTACAAGAGAGTTTGAGATGAAGGACATGGGCCTCATGCACTACTTTCTAGGCATGGAGGTGTGGTAGAGAGATGGGGAAGTATTTCTTTCTCAAGGCAAGTATGCCAATGAGATACTGAGGCGCTTCCACATGGATATGTGCAAGCCCAAGGAGACTCCTCTAGCAGGTAACTAGAGGAAGGAGGATGCTACCTTAGGTGAGGTAGTAGCTTCTACAGTTTATCAGCAACTTGTGGGTTCACTCGTGTATCTAGTGAACACATGACTAGATTTGTGCTTGGCAGTGAACCTTCTGAGTCAAGCTATGGTTCAGCCAACCAAGTTATTTTGGAAGGCAACAAAGCATGTGCTGAGATATCTTAGAGGCACTACACAATATGGATTATGGTACAAGCAGACAGAGGGAGTGAAGCTCCAAGGCTTCAGAGATGTAGATTGGGTAGGTAGTCCATCAAATAGGAAGAGCACTTTTGGAGGGATCTTCAACCTTGGGTCAGTTGTAGTTTCTTGGTATAGCCGAAAACAAAGATTAGTGGCACTTAGCTTAGCGGAGGCAGAGTACATGGAAACAAGTCAGGCTGCATGTGAGGCCATCTGGATGTGGAAGGTCCTAGTGGGATTGTTTGGTCAGATGATGGATCTGATGATGATATATTGTGATAATTAGAGTTGCACTAAAATATATGAGAATCTAGTGTTTATGACAGGTCCAAGCATATATATATCCACTATCATCATCTACGAGATTGTGTGGTCAAGAGGATCATGATGTTGCAGTATATTTTGACCAAGGAACATGATGCAGATATTTTGACAAAGGCATTGTCAAAGGGCAAGTTTGAGTTCCATAGAGACAGTATCGAGGTTGTTGATAATCCCTTTCTTGTTGAGAGGGAGTCTTGAAAAGTGTGCAACAAGATATGCTAAATTTAGAATGTACTAAAAATAGACCTGCTAAAAATAGCATGTCTAAAAATAGTAGTTTGACCAGTGAGGTCATTGGCCACATTGGGTGAGAGGTGAAATTGCTAAAAATAGAAAGTTCTAAAATTAGCATTTCTGGGTCCCTTCCTATTTATAGCAGTCCCTAGTCTATCTATAGGAAGTAAAATTAATTTTAGTCTTAACAGAAGTTTGAAATATTAATTAATTAATTCGATTGAGTTAATTAATTAAGGAAATTCGAATTCGAAGTCTTTGTGAGCATGCACATGAGTTTCCTCTATTGATTGAGGGAATAAGCATGAGTTCTATAATGAGAGAATCAGTTGACTTAGTTCTAACTAGTCAAGTCCAGTTAGATTATTTTAACAAGTTGTTAAAATAATAAAATATAGTTTGTTAATGCTTGCATGCATGTGACAACTATTATTTTAGATAACTGAGGATTCACTCATGGATAACTGTTGCATGTCAGTTTTGTCAGAGACCCAGTTGAGATCAGATGTGGGACAATGTACTAATAGATGCTTAACTATTTCTAGTAAGTAGTTTTTGCATGGTCAAGGAACTAGTGTTCTCAAGGAATACGTAGTTGGATCATTGGTTATTTTTAGTATGTTGGAATTAATAGCATATGCTTTTGCTATTATTTCCTAAGAAAACTATGTAAGTACCATAGGGAAAGCCTATATAAATAGGGCTTGGTTGGTTCATGAGACATATCTTCATATCTTCATAGTTCATTGAGAACTGAATAGCTTAAGAGCTAATTCTTCTTGTATTGTGAAGAGGATTTCCACTTGATTGATAATACATGGTTGGGCTTTTATGCTGGTGCTTTCCCCTAGATATATCTTGTGTTATGTGTTATTAATTCTCTTGATCAATTATGCATGTTTCTACTTGATGTTGCTCATGATTTCGATTATGCTTCCACTTAATGTTTTGTAGAAGTAGAACAAGTATTATGCTTTAGGAAATTGCATATATCGTTTTGTTCTACAGGTGAAATTTCTATAGTGGTTTCAATTGAAAGGGAAGAGGGGTACACTTTGTTTTGATTGGTCGAAGAGGTCAGAAAGTAAATGGTTTGGGGTGAATCACTCATGTTTGTGATTGGTGGAAGGAGAGGTGCAACCATTGAGGGATGACACAGATCTAACAACGTGTCACGATGTCATAATATATCAAGAAAATGATGTGTATAATATCCATGTTGTGCACATATGGCACATGGATGGTTGGTGCACAACCCTTTGTTATGAAAGGTATTCGATTTTTCTATAAAGAGTGATTATAGTGATGTAGGTGCCCGAGGAGTATGAAGAATGACCTTCAATTCATCCAATGTTGGGCATTGATTAGTAAGGTTTCCCACCAAGTCACAAAGGGTGCATGGAGGGTTGACCCTAGGGGAATTTGTGGTAGTGGGTTATTTCTTCTTTTGTTTCTTCCCTTCCTTGTTCATAGTGCCCTCTGGTGCCCATGTGGTGGTTGACATTCTCAAAGGTGGAAGGGCCTTGGTAGGTGGGGCTGATGTAATGTGTCTAATGGAAGAAACTACTAACAGAGACAACATGGTAGGTGGTTCCAACTACCATATAAGTAGTGCTAGAGCCATGTTGGGAAAGGTGAGTGTTTCCATGACTTACTGTGAGACCAAAATTGGCTGGGGGGTAAACGAAGGGATTTTGAGTGATAGTGTATGGTAGGGAGGGTGCATCACTCATCATAACCATCTCTCGTTCCATGGATGTGGACTAGTTTTCTCAAGGCAATTCATGACAGAAAGTGGTTACTACGCATATAAGAGCTAGCGTAGGAGAAGGTATGATTAGTGGGTCTTTAGGATATGTGTCGAGGAGTGTGGAATATTAAAAAATTTAGGGACATACCTTTGTTAAGGATGTGTTTTACTATTCAACAACCCCCATTTTAATGTATTGTAAATTTCCTCTTAAATTTATTATATTAAAATAAGGACCCTTTAGTTTTAAAAAAGCCTTTAATTTTATTTCCATAAAAAATAAAAAAAACTAAATTTTAATAGCCCCTGAGACCAAAAATATACTTAAGCTTCAAAAAACCTTAAGTATTAAACAATATGGGTTAATAAAAACATCAAATCAAAATTTAATTAAATAATGAGTTTTGATTTAAAAAAATCCAACTTTTCCAAAAATTCCATAAGTCCCTGCGTCAGTGACTATCAAAAAATTTCCAAAAAAATTAACTCTTAGCCTTAACTAAATGTGAATTGTGGTTAGGCCTGAACTGATGAGAAAATCAACTATGATTCATAAAAAATCTTGTGTCTGCGGTTATTGTAGTTTCCAAAACTCCTTCCTCCTGCCTTACCAATTTTGATATGTCATATAGCTGGACCCATGGGGATTATTCAATGAAATTTAACAAAACCCCATGTTCGTGCAACTGCAAGAGTCTAAAGGTTCTACCCTTCTCCACACCACCGATTGCGATTGCAATCAATGACGTCATATCCATGTCACATGTGATATCATCCTCCATGTCATCCCGCACATCATAAATCGCAAGTCTTTCGAGACTTAAACTATATGTCATGTTTGTCTCCTTTTCGAACGTCGATTGCGATAAAACAAAAATGCCAAACTTGTCTTATAAAATAGATCACTCAGATCTAATCCACTCAGATCAATGACATATATGATTTCAGACCCCCCTGCACTCGATTTTAAGTTTCCCAAGGGGGGGGGGGGGGGGGGGTTCGAAAAGTGGTTTTTCCATCCAAGCCCTATTTTTACATGCCACTCCTCCATTCTTTCAGACTCCCCTCTTCATAAACGACATACCACTTGAAATCCCCTCCAAAAAAAATCACTAAGCCATGCTGCCTATTCCAAAGACTCTTGCTCATGTAATTTCGATGTGCGATAAGACCCTCTCCACCACCACTCCGTATGACACATCATCTACCACATGGATCTACCACATCATAGTGACGTAACCATCATGACATCATTAGCGACAACACTGCCACATCACCGAAAGACTTCACAATCACAAGTTTTAAAGGGACACAGTTTGTAAGAAGCCATCCACCTTTCCAATGTTTTGATTGTGATATGATTTAAGAAATCCCCCTTTGGATTTTGTTTAGAGTACTCCAGGTCTTAAAATGGTTGCGATTATTCAAAGTTCTACCCCCGATCTAGTCTAAAAGAATTTGCAATTTTGCGATAAGACCACAAAGTATGAATCGTCTTGTCACATACCTCACTCCACATTCCTCTCCATGATGATTTTGATTGGAATTTATTATGCTCTACAATTTTCCTGATTTCCTATAAAACATGATTTTTTTCAAATGAGATTAACTTATCAGTCTCATTTATTATCAACTTATCGATTCCTTTTTTCCGTGTTCAAGTTCATGACAGAAGAGGAAAACTATGATGATAAGTGGAAGTTCAGTTCAAGCAGATAGACAAGCATCCAGATAATCCGATGGAACAAACAAATCTGATGAAGACAACAAATCACACTTAGAAATTTCTACCAAAAAATTGTTTTCCTTTAAGCATTATTGAAGGGATCTATTTAAATTCCCTTAATGCTCTACACAATACATTCAGTTGTTTTTCTGCTATTTAAGCTTACTTTTTGTATGAAATTAAGGTCCAGAATTTTATGAAGAAAGGCTTACGAAATCTCGCACTACCGTACTTTCATAATTTTCTCAATAGAATGACTGGAACATTATTTTCTGATTTTTCATAAAGAATTTTGAGAAGTTGCATTTCTATACTCTCGAAGTCATGTTTGTGAGAAGGACTAAACTACTGCTATTTCTTTTATGAGTTGAGCAATGAGCAACGTGCATATGGTATTTCTATCATTGCACCTTTGTTTTTTTCATAAGTAAATAGTGAATTTATCTTTTTAGATTGCTTATTACATGGTATTTAAAGAACAATGTTACATGTATTTATTTCTAATCATGCTTCCATTAATATTTTGTTTGCATGTTAAGCAATTTGCTTTGATATTCTGAATGTGATATGAGTTATACACATTATTTTTATTAACTAATTAGTCAAAGTAATCATCTTGAAATATTTTCATTTGCATTAGTGTTTGAGAAATCTGTATTTTCATTTACTAAGGAAAATCATTATAGATCGCATCCAGATAAATGATAAACAATCTCGTGTTATAGAATAGATTAATGCATATGTTGTCCATTTAATTCATTACTGCAAATCCATCTTTCACTTCACTATAAGAATTATAGATTCACTAAATAACCTTTCATTAGGAAACTGGTCCCATTATCCCCAGTCGGAGCTACTACTTAAACAGAAAAGGAGTTGTCTTAAGGTTCGGACTCGGTGGTTTTCCCCCATGTTGACCCAATGATTTTCAAGGCCTCAACACTTATTAGTTCTAGAAGGAGGGAATGCAAGATATGAATGGAAATTAAGTCTAATCCAGAAACAAAAATCCATTCCAAGAGTCATTCCCCTTCCAAATCTCCTACAACTTCTAAATCCCCTCCAGAATCTCCTACTTTTAGATCAGGAGTTTTAAAATATCCTCCCAAGTCTCCTAGAATACTTCTTGAGGTAATCCCTATGGATTATACTCTAGAATCACCAGAAATTATAGCTTTGATAAAGAAATTGGAAGACGTCTCGATGTCAGTAGAAAAGCCTGAATCATCCGAAGTTTCTGAAGGAGGTATTACTTATATTTTTCATGGAACTGGTGTTTTGACTCAGTCCCGAAGTGAAAAACTTGGCATCTCACCATTTGAATTTCCACTTCAATTCCTAGGAACTAAAATTGCTAGATCATATTCCCAAACATCTACTTGTGAGATTACCTCATTCTCTCATACACAAACACCTCCATTTATTACTTTTTCATTTCCTTTTTCTCTACTGATCACTTCATCTATTTCCATTTCCTATACACAAATGAATAGTGTTGCCTCAAGCAGTACTATCACAGTCGCTAGTTCTTCTTTCATCACATCCACCTCCCTAACTATTAGAATGGCAACTAGATCGCGGTCCAATCTGGGAGTCGTTCAAATGCCAACACCACTTCATCCTCTACCATAACATCTTGAAAGATGGATTCCCAAATTCAATCTTGATGATGGGTTACTTGTTGAAGACAACCTTCATAATTATCTGTTAGCAATCAATATTAATGAGGTATATGAAGAAGACATTGTTTTTAGATTATTCCCATACACTTTTACAGGATCAATAGGGTCTTGGTACTTTTCATTACCAACCAATTCTATTACTAGTTGGGATATTTTTGAAGAACAAATTTTGACTAAATTTGGTGATGATCGCTTAACCGCATCTCTTATCAATGAACTTTCCAATTTAAAAATGAATTCAAGGGAAAAGATAAAAGATTTCAATTCCATATTTAATAAATTGTTAAATAGAATCCCAACTACTTCTAGACTTGGTGTCAATGTACAAATTGAATGGTATATTTTATCTCTTCCTTCTAACATAGCAATTTTTGTAGATAGAGATAATAAAAATACCTTGGTAGAAGATGTGAAAGAACTCATGTTTGTAGAGAAGGGGATAAATGCACTAGAAAATAAAAAAGATCAAGAAGACATAAAATTAAAAAAAGTTACATTTAAGGATGAATATAAAAAGAAATCACTTAACTATCTCTTTGATCTTGAAGGCTTGCAACAGGTCCTTAAAACTTTGTCGAACGAGATGATAGAGATAAAAAAACAAGTAGCTCAATCTTCTTCCGAAAAAACTCTTATAAAATTTAAAAGAAATCATCCACCTAATCCACAACCTCGAAACACTACCGATAATGTAGAAACTGATGATGACGATGAGGAGGAAGAAACATTTTTTGCTGATGAATCCCAAGATGAATAAATAGATGAGTTAAATGGAATGTGAGATTTTATTCTTCCTATTTCTGATAGTGAAAATGAATATGAAGCATTAGCTGTTAGTAGTAAAGGTTCATTTGATCCTATACAACCAATTCAAAAACAAAACCTTCAACTTCCACTGCTAAAGATAAAGTTTTTGTTAAAAAATGCACTTCCACTTCTCCCTAAGTAATTCCATCTTCATCCTATTCTCCATCTTCACCCAAAACCTTAGTAGTTTTAGATACTATTGAGTGCAATATAGTTGAGGATATGAAGAAAATAAAAGTGAACATTTCCCTTCATGAACTCACTAAACTCAGGAAACAACATAAATTTTTACTGAAAGAATTGAATGCAGTACTTGCTTCTCCTCTTCCTGCTGTTGCGGTATCCAAAACTTCTAATGGAATGGGTAAACCTCATGGTCATTAATTATTTGATTCCTCTGATGCTATTCTGATAGATGAAAATTATAATTCACATACCCATCCTTTTATTTTTACTTTTGAAATATTTAATAAAAATGTGCATAACTACTTGGTAGATTCAGGGGCTTCTTTGATTATCATGCCATATTCAGTTTGTATGAAATTAAACATGTCACCCTAGAAAACTGTAGTTCACATTGTGAAACTCAATAGAACGAAAGTCAAATTCATAGGAGAAATGAATTCAATTCTAATTAGATTATTTTCGAAACCTGAAGTTTATCAAATAATTGATACACCTGTTGTTGATAGCCCAGATTTCTATTGTTTAATTCTTAGTAGATATTGGTAAGAAAAACTACATGGTTTATTTTCCACTGATTGGTCTCACTTATGGATCCCATTTAATGGAAATATGAATCAAATTAGAGTCAAATACAAAAAACACATGAAAAATTAAGTAACATATTTCGAAGGTGAAAATGAGGTAGTAGCATCAAATAACAACACTCTTGGAAACTACACTACTGAATCATTTTTTGAGAATTTTAAAGAACAAACATCACCATTCCTGAGTAATTCTGTAAGTTCTCAAATTGAAACTTTTTCACAGACAAACTTTTCTAGATCTGTAAAGATGCTAAAAAAACCATTAGTTAATTCTTTATTTTGGAAATTGTATTTTGATGGGTTGAAATCAAGTGATGGTACAGGAGCAGGTTCCGTATTGATTAATCCTGAAGACATGAAGACAATGCTGACTTGCAGATTGGAATTCAAATGCACAAATAATATTGCAGAATATGAGGCATTGGTCCAAGTTATGTATAAAGAAACTAACCTTGACGTTAAATACCTTTAAGTTTATGGATTTTAGAAATTGTAATTAAACAAGTAAGAAACATGATGCATTGTATCTCTACACACTTGAAGCATTATTAGTCATTGGTTCGATCTCTCACTTCACTTTTTTTAGCATTTAACATTTATGCTATTCCTAGGATTCATAATTCCAACATTGGCCTTCTTGCTAATGTTGCATCAAAACTAATCCCATTCGAAGATTACAACCCCGATAGATTTTCTGTAGAATTAATCTTTAGACCATCCATTCCCAGTAATATCACCAACTGGTGGGTATTTAATGATGATGAATACATTTTAAGCTTCGTAACTTCTGAAAAATCATATGATGACCAAATAATTGATGACGATGAACACGACAATCAATTAAAATAGAAAATCAATGATAATCCCATACCCAAATCTGTAGTTAAACTTGAGGATCTCTATGATTTAAAAGCCAGATTTAAAAGAGTTATTAATTCAAAACTATAGAGTTCAACTTTGAGATTTGAATTAATAAACCATGGGACATATCTTAAACCGCAGAACATCAATATAAGACTTGGTCTCTCATCTAAAGAAATATTATCCTACATTCATTTGTTGAAAAAATATAAGGATATCTTTGCTTGGAGTTATGAAGATCTCAAAACATTTGACACTTCCATCATTCAACGCACAATTCCGATGACATCTAATGATAAACCCGTCCAAAAAAAATTAAGGAAAATTCACCCGAACTTAGAAAATCAAATCAAAGCAGAATTGAATAAACTCCTTAAGGCTAAAATAATTTTTCCTGTTAGGAATTCAAGATGGGTTTCCAACTTGGTACTTGTTAGGAAGAAAAATAGTGATATCCGCTTTTGTATAGATTTTAGGAATCAAAATAAGGCTATTCAAAAGGATAATTTCCCTCTACCCACTATGGAACATATTTTACGATCAATTGTTGGTTCCGAACTTATGTCTTTCCTTGATGGTTTCTCAGGATATAATCAAATCATGGTCCACCCAGATGATAGACTAAAGACTACATTCAGACCCAAATGGGGAACTTATGCCTACCAAAAAATGCCATTCGGTTTAGTAAATGCAGGTGCCACATTCCAACGAGCCATGGATATAGATTCAAAGGTCCGTTAAAAAAAATTGTTGTTGTTTATCTAGATGACATTACTGTTTATTCAAAGAACATAAATATTCATTTGCAGGACTTAAGATAATTTTTTGAACGTTGTAGAAAATATGGGACTTCATTAAATCCGAAAAAGTATTTTTTCACTCTTAGCGAAGGGAAAATTTTAGTATTCAATGTGTTAAAAAATGGAATTTACATTGACCCTGATAGAATAAAAGAAATTTCAAAATTTTCTCCAACATATAACGAAAAAAGCATGCAATCATTTTTTGGAGAGATCAATTTTGTCCAAAGGTTTGTCCCTAATTTCTCACAAATTATTTTTCTGTTACAATAAATGATTAAGAAAGACGTAGTTTTTAAATCGGGTCATCATGAAAAGCAAGCATTCAATTTAATCAAACAAGAAATTATCAATGCTCCTTCTTTAAATACACTGAATTTCTCTGATCATTTCATATTATATAACTTTTCTTCTTCAACATATTATGTTGTTGTTTTGACACAAATTGATAATTATAAAATTGAAGCACCCATTTCTTTTTTCAGTTCAAATTTTTAGGGTGCTGAATTAAATTATTCAGAAGTAAAAAAACAAGCATTTGTTGTCTATAAATTTGTAAAAATTTTTAGTTCTTTTCTTTTAAAAACACACACAAAAGTAATATTCCTATTCCCAGCAGTGAGGAATTACTAATGCAGAAAGAATTAGAAGAAAATAGAGCAAATTGGGTAACATCTTTGTGGGAGTATGACATTGAAATTAAACCAGCGAAAATTATCAGAGGGCAAGGTTTCTACAAGTTGCTTACAGGAGAATCCAAATATCAACTGAAGGGGACACAGGTAATAATGAACACATTGTTGAGGTAAGTATAATTGATGCTGAGTCCCAATACACAGATTTATTTTTTTAATTTAAAAAATGGATATGCTCCTCCCGAAATCAATTATAAAAGAAAAAGAGCTTTACGATTAAAAGAAAGTCATTATGATATTGTTGATAACATGTTATTTAGGAGAAACTATGATTCCATATTGCTAAGATGCCTTGAAAAGTCTGAAGCACAAATAGTTTTGCAAGAACTTCACGATGGACTAACAAGTGGACACTTTGGAGGAGATACTAATGCACACAAAAATCTTACATGTTGGATACTATTGGCCCAATCTCTTCAAAGATATCCACGCATATGTAAGGAAGTGCAAAACATGCCAAAATGCTTTTGGAAGACAACGAAAACCATCCTTGCCTTTGCAGTCAATGAACATCAAACAACCTTTCGAATAATGGGACTGGATATCACAGGTGAGATCACTCCTCATTCTTCTAAACAATATAGATATATTCTGACTACTACATATTACTTCACTAAGTGGGTGGAAGAAATTCCACTAAAGGTAGTCAATTTTGAATCTATTGTTGAATTGATTGATAGATTTATCATTACAAGATTTGGTTTTCCTTCTGCACTTATATTTGATAATGCATCTTATTTTTTGGGTACCCGTATGATTGAATTTGAAATTAGGATAGGTTTTAAACTCAAATATTATGATAATTACGATCCCCAGGGAAATGGATTAGCAGAATCCACTAATAATAATCTCAGAATAATCAAAAGAATTGTTGATCAAAATCAAAGAAACTGTCATAAAACTTTAATATTTTCTCTATGGGCTAATAGGATAACTCAGAAGGTCTCTATAGGCACTTCTCCATTTAAACTAGTCTATGGGAAGGAAGCCATCATTCCATCACATTTAGCTCTTCCTTCATTAGCCCTAGTTCAATTTATTGAAGAAACACCTTCTTCTTCCTTGCAATTAAGAAATTCACAAATCTTAAAATTAGAAGAAGAAAGGGAAAATGGCAACTCACGCACACCAAATGCCAACAGATGGTGAAAGCTTCTTTTGATGCAAGTTTAATCACACAAAGATCCTTCCAAGTTGGAGATCTAGTTCTCAAGTGGGACAAAGCACATGAATAAAAAGGGAAACTTACCAGATTTTAGAAATTATGGCTTGATCCATTTTAGATTGTTGAGCATATAAGCCCATCAACATTCATACTGCAAGATTTATCAGGCAAGATAGATTCTCTTCCTATAAATGGGCTCATCTTTAAGAAAAAAATCACTTCCATTGTACATTCCGCTGCAATTTCTTTTTCCTTTTACAAATTTTGTTAAAAAATGTTAAATAATACTCTATTGAATTTTCAAACATCTCTTGAAGTTATTTTTATTTTTTCATTTTGAAGGTAGGAATTTTTTAAGAAGTGGTTACCAAAATTGAAAATTAGATAAAAATTATAGAACTCTGAAAATATTTTCCATTAAGTTGTAAAATATTTTAAAAAAACCTGAAAAATTAGATCCTTTTATTCTAGTTTCAATAAAAAAAGTTTATCCTTAAAAGGTAAAGACCATCTTACGACTAAAACACTTTCAACTTGAATTTGTCATCCAAAGCTCTCAAGGAGTTAATGACCCTCCCCATCCATTAAAAAGAGATTTTTTAGAGTGTAATTCTAAAATATAATAAATCTAAAAAGATAAGAGGTCTCATCTCAAGCATGCTTACCATATTCATAGGGAACCAATTATACTGACATTACTGTATTGAACACCAAATCAGGGTAATGGCTTATGATTTTTAATTGTAAGACAAGGGGTCTCATCATGAGCTAGCTAATTCAGTTTTTATTATTTCCGGTGAATGGAATTGTCGTTATCTGGCCACCAAACCAAGACAATGAATTTAGCATAAATAATAATAATAATATAATAATATAATAAATAAATAAATAAATAAATTACCTCTAATGATTGCACCATTAAATGGATGGGATACTAGATTGTTGTTGGTTAAAAGGTAACCTTGTCGAGGATATGAATGCTTGCTAGCAGGAGTGGCTCTACCTGTGACAAATGAGTACATTACAAACTAAGTTGTAAAAGGCCCCTTAATTTATTTTTATAAAGTAATTAATGACTGATAAAAGTAAATAGGTATTTTTTTATTCACGATTTTTTTTTAAAAGAAATTGCAATTTGATGAGTTTTATAGTTAGAGTAATTTTATTTATCTAAATGTTTCGAAAAGTAGTTTCCACTTAAATTATTTATACTAAATTTTCAAAAAAATTCCTTATTATCAGAGATAACTGGTTCTTCCAGTGAATCACCAATTGTTGTACTGTTCAACAATCCCCATTTTAATGTATTATAAATTTTATATGAAATTTATTATATTAAAATAGGGACCCTTTATATTTAAAAAAACTTGTGATTCTATTTCCATTAAAAAAAAAACAAATTTTAATACTCTCTGAGACCAAAACTATACCTAGGGTTAAAAAACCTTAAGTATTAAACAATATGGGTTATCAAAATAGAAATATAAAATCAAAATTCAATTAAAAAATGTGATATAATTTAAAAAACTCTTACTTTTCCAAAAAATCTAGAAGTCCTCGCATCCATGGCTATCACAAAAGTTCCAAAAAACTTAAGTCTTAGCCTTAACTAAATGAGAATTGCGATTAGGTCTAGACCCGACAGGAAAATCAACTATGATTCATAAAAAATATTGTGTCTGCGGCTATTGTAGTTTCCAAAACTCCCACCTCCTCCCTTAACCGATTGCGATATGCAATATAGCCAGACCCGCGGGGATTATTCAATGCAATTTAAAAAAACCTAGCATCCATGCAATCGCAAGAGTCTAAAGGTTATACCCCACTCCATACCACCGATTGTGATTGCGATCAATGATGTCATATCCATGTCACATGTGATATCATCCTCCATGTCATCTTGCACATCACAGATTGGAAGTATTTTGCGACTTAAACTATATGTCATGTTTGTGTCCGCTTTGAACGCCAATTATGATAAAACAAAAAGGGAAAACTTGTCTTATAAAATAAATGGCTCAGACTTAATCCACCCATATCAACAAGAGATAAGATTTCGGACCCCCTTACACTCAATTTTAAGTTTCTCAAAGAGGGGGGTCCAAAAAGTTGTTTTTCCATCGAAGCCCTATATCTATGTGTCACTCCTCCTTTCTTTTGAACTCCCCTCTTCACAAACCACTTACCACTTTGAACCCCCTCCAAAAATACCACTAAGCCATGCTGCCTATTCCAAAGACTCTTGCTCATGCTAATTGCGATATGCGATAAGACTCTTTCCATCACCATGACATACAACACATCATCTATCACATGGATCTGCCAAGTCATAGTGACATCACCATCATGACATCATTCGTAATGACACTGCCACATCACTGCAAGAATTCAAAATCACAGGTTTTAAAGGGACACGGTTTATAAAAATCCATCCACGTTTCCAATGTTCTAATTGCAATATGTTTTAAGAAAGCCCCCTTTGGATTTTGTTTAGAGTACTCCAGGTCTTAAAACGATTGTGATTATTCAAAGTTCTACCCCCAGCCTAGTCTAAAAGCAGTTGCAATTTTGTGATAAGACCGTAAATTTTGACTTATCTTGTCACATACCTCACTCTGCATTCCTCTCCATGATGGTTGTGATCAGAATTTATTACGCTTTATAATTTTCCTGATTTCCTGCAAAACGTGATTTGTTTCAAATGAAATTCGCTTATCAGTCTCATTTATTTTCAGCTTATCGATTCTTGTTTTCTGTGTTCAGGTTCATGACAAAAGAGGACGGTTGTGCTGATAAGCGGAAACTCAGTTCAAATAGATAGAAAAACATCTAGATAATCCGATGGAATAGACAAAGTTGATGAAGACAACAAATCACACTAAAAATTTCTACCAAAAAATTCTTTTCCTTTAAGCATTATTGAAGGGATCTGTTTAAATGCCCTCGACGCTCTACATAATACATTCAGTTGTTTTTCTATTATTTAAGGTTACTTGTTGTATGAAATTAAGGTCTCGAATTTTATGAATAAAGGCTTACGAAATCTTGCACTACTGTACTTTCATACTTTTCTCAATAGAACATCTGGAACATTGTTTTAGGAATTTTCATAAAGAATTTTGAGAAGTTGCATTTCTATACTCCCGAAGTCATCTTTGTGAGAAGGACTAAACTATTGCTATTTCTTTTATGAGTTGAGCAACGGGCATTTGGTATTTCTATTGTTGTGCTTCTATTTTGTTCGTAAGTAAATAGTGAATTTATATTTTCAGATTTCTTATTACATGGTATTTAAAGAACAGTGTTACATGTATTCATTTCTGATCATGCTGACATTGATATTTTTTTTACATGTTAAGGAATTTTCTTTGATATTCTGAATGTGATATGAGTTATACACATTATTTTGATTAACTATTTAATCAAAGTAATCATCTTCAAATATTTTCATTTCCATTGGTGTTTGAGCAATCTATATTGTCATTTACTACGGAAAATCATTACACATCGCATCCAGATAAATGTTAAACAATCTTGGGTTATAGAATATATTAATGCTTGGGAAAAAATAATTATGATCTGAAATCATTTTCGGCACACCGAATCACAAAATTAAATGCACTAGTGTAAGAAGTAGAAGATTGGGTGCCCCTACTGTTACATAGTATTTTGTCACACCTCCCACACTTCCCTATGACATACCCCAAAGTGACCAAAACATGACCATCATGTAGTGTACTCATCTAGATATGCAGATCAGATCCTCCCTGAAACAATGATGAAAAATTCCTTGATCTTACCTTGAAGAAAAATCAGGGTTTTAGAGCCATTTCCTTCAGGGTAAGATCAAGGAATTTTTCCATCATTGTTTCAGGGAGGATCTGATCTGCATATCTAGATGAGTACACTACATGATGGTCATGTTTTGGTCACTTTGGGGTATGTCATAGGGAAGTGTGGGAGGTGTGACAAAATACTATGTAACAGTAGGGGCACCCAATCTTCTACTTCTTATACTAGTGCATTTAATTTTGTGATTCGACCTATTTGGAGGATTTCTAATCCTAACTAAGGAGGCAAATGGGAAAGTGCTAAAAAGAATGGAAACTTCATTGCTTTTACCCTAGGGAACTCAATGAGGAACTTAGAAACCCTAACTCAATTGCCACATAAGCAAAGCTAGGGCTATGGTGATGGAGGTCAGAGCATTTGAAAGGATAGCATACTTGATTGTTGAGCATTGTCTCAAATCTTAAGAAGTTGGTCAGAAGGGAGAGAGAGAGAGAGAAGCTGGAGGGGTAAGGGAAGGCTAATACAACATATGGTTGTAATCACTCTTCCAACATTAATATCGAACTACAGTTGTACTGTCTAGTCCATGGTGTTGGTACTATCATTCATTCAGTTGTTTGTCCAATACCTATTAGCATGAGTAGCTTAGTTATGTGTAACTAGATGTTCTTTTATGTATTCATGTATTAGTTATCAGAGTTGTATGTTGTGATTATGCTTGTCTCTTCTATGTGCAGGACTTGATCTAGAGCCGGCTCAGGGGACTTCCACCTAGCTGCATTGTGCTCTCCAACAAATCTACATGGAGGCTTGAGGTAATATACTTCTCCTACTTTGATAGTTAGTTATTGTTTATGAAAATACATGTAACTTTGTGATAGTTGTAGATAATCTTATAGTCTTCTGAAGGTCCCGAGAAGACCTTTGAGGGTATCTTCATTCTCCATACACTGTGCTTTTTATCCTATAGCAGAATTGGTGATTCCAATGGGGACGATACATCTAGTTCCCGGTTTACCCAGACAGATCTGAGTTCTCTCCTCCTTCTAAGACCTCCCTATACTTCTGCATTCCCTTTCTGACCCACCAAAAACCTTGCTGCATCTTGCCTACATGTATTCATCACTGAATTTGATCTAAGAAGCCCTATTTTTGACTACTTTCCCACACTAACGCAGGTTAGAAGACTACACAGTGCTTTATAAAGCACTGTTTCTATTCACAGGGAGCGTTAGTGGACCTATTAACTCTCTGTGGCCACTGCTACAGAGTGTTAGTCTCCCAAAACCTTGATTTCCAGCCGTATCTACAAACCAAAAGGGATAGGAAGCCTACTCATGGACTGAAAGGAGATCTATTACTGCATTTTGTTAGCAAAATAGGTGTCCTAAAAGTTTTTTTTTTTAGGAAAAAGGTTTTGATTTTCTTTCTTAGAAGCATTCTTTATGAAAGAAAGATCCACATTTTTTTATTCATTCTTCTGTTTAGCTGGTTAAAAACTACTTTATTTTTTGTTTCAAGTAGTTGTTAAGAAAACATTGGAAATATTTCCATTTGTTATGCATGTGTTAAATGACTAAGATGCATGGAAAGAATATGAATATGTGAAAGACTCTCACTTGTAGAATACAACTTGTTTTCATCGAATTGAAATTTTTTTAAAGCATTGTCTTGTGCATGATTTATTGAGTTAGAGTCTCATCACATTTGATACGTCAACTCCACTACCGAAGACAATTATCAAGTACACATAAAATTTACCTAGAATCAATTAGTAACTCTTTATTGAGCAAACAAACATTAGTTCAGGCTAGGATCTTGGGATAGGCAGTGTAAGTAAACTACCCAAGACCGAAAACCCAAACTAGTGTCATTAAAAGAGAGAAAATTCTTGCTGCACTCATACTACCAGGACCACTCCAGTAAAGCGGAGCAAAATATGAGACAACATCGAACTATAAGTGAAGGTAGCCCGCCTTCGCTTGCAACTTCTTTGGGTATTCTATGTATTGGGGATCCTTCAGGGATTTTGGAGCTGAGTCAGGGACTTAGGTATCCTGCACACACAGCATACTGTTTGCAACTACGTACCCCCCGGTAGTGTCTGTGATTTGAGTTATCCTTAGTGGCCAAGATTTTAGGGAATTACACAAGGTGACTAGGGTGGGCTTCCCTAGTACCTAACACAGATGGACCTACTTGGTCTTCAATTTTTGGGAGGTTGCCCATCTTCACGAGAGTACTTGGCCCCCCAATTTGAGGTTCGACTGAAGCTCAAGGGTAACCGTAATTGTACATTTGGTCAGCACTCTTTGTTATTCACTGTGATACTAGGTTTCATCTTTGGTGATCGGTTCTTATCCAACAGGGTGATTTCCTTCTGTTTGCTGATTGATTAACTTAGTGTATTTTTTATATTTTTTTAGGTACATGAGTGTTATCATTTGAGACTTTAACAAATATCATGATAAAATTTATTGATAAAAAGTAACGGTCAATGTGGCTACATCCGTCCCTCTTCATCAATCTAGATGATTGCTAGGACTTCCTCCACTCATTATGGAAGATCCACCAAGCTCCAGTGAACCGGATTCCCCATCTTCGAGGAGTTAGTCTCCTAGATCTCACATGGGATCTGTTTAGACAATTGACGATTCAAGTTTGCTAGAGGATTTCTTTACCAAAGGATTCCTTCCTCCCTTTAACCCTCCGCTCATAAATCCGTTGGATCCAGTCTTGGCTCCTGTGGTAACTTTACTTCCTGCTTCTGTAGTTGGAACATTTCCATCTATCCCATCGATGACTAATGGGTCGTGGGACTTTAGGGACACTTTTGGTCCTCCACGACTTCCCCGGTTGACAATCACCACAACACTGTCGATGGTGAACCACGCTATCCCATTTGTCCCAGGTACAACTACTCACATGACACCCTCTACGATTGGAACCCAGCCAATGCTAGGTTCCACCGCTTTAGTGTCAAACTGCATACCTTCGACAAGTGCTACATACAACGCTCTCTATAATGCTCAATATGGCACTATAGGTGTGGTTCACATCCACCAAAAATATGGTCAGCTGCCATTGTACAATTCATTCCCCTAGATTCAAGTATCTAGGGGAATTCCCAATATGCACATGCCGGTAGGGAATGTAACAGTTCCCCCTCCATTCTCAGGCATGCATGGTTAGTCACTGATTGACATGAGTGTTCCTTATGTCAATCAAGGACATATGGTTAGTTTTGTGGTAGGCGGGAATCCTCAAGGAAGTCCCAACCAATCCATGGGGCACCCTACTCATACATTCAAATGAGTCAATGGGGCATCGCTTATCCTAGGGACAATTCTATACCCTAGTATAAAAATCCCCATGGAAATCCACACTACAATTCCATACCCCAAGGAAACTACTATACCATGCAACCTATGTATAATATTGGGACTCAAAAGATGGGAGGAATGCAAGGCTCCTCAAGTCATATGTCATTTCCTTGGTCCGAGTTGGGGGCACCACATAATCTGCCTTTCTTGGCAAGGTTGGATATCCTCGACTTGTACAAACTTACGAATGACCCCATCTATCATAACTTACAATGGTCACCAATCCCGCATAAAATACCAATAGACATCCCCAAGTTCAATGGGAAACAAGGGGAGGATTCAGGCACTCATATCACCACCCACCATCTTTGGAGTGTTTCTAACTCCATGGTGGATGATAGTGTCTGGTTATGTCTCTTTCCCCACACCTCATTGGCAACGCAACTAAGTGGTACATTGAGATACCACATGCGTCAGTAAATACCTTTGATGCTCTGGCGATGGAATTCTTAAAGGACTTCCAGCTACCCATACGCTATGAGATTGGGACAGAACTCCTCACTTCTTTACGTTAGGATATCGCTACCCACATCTTTGATCATATACATGAATGGAGACATAGGCGGAGGTTAGTTAAAGCTCTCCTCCTAGACTATCTCTTAGCAGACTGGTTCTAGAAGTCCCTACTACCCCGAATCGCTAAGGATGTCTCCTTAGGTGGTGCGGTCATAGAACACCAATCCATATGTCATTCCCAGCACTTAGATCTGATATATTCACAGTCTGGCACTCTGTACGATATAATCCCTAATGCCCCTCGCAACTCCAATGCTTCCACTACTACCAAATTGACTACTCTTTCTACCATTGTGATAAATTCTGTGCAGTCTACACAACATCTCAGTGGTAATAATAAGAAGAACAAGAAAAATATCGCTTCTTCTGAGGAATAGTCAACAAAGCAAGAAAACCCAAAACAGAAGGCTACTGAGCTCTTTGACGATGGAAAGGATAAACCTGGCCGATTCCCTTGCAAAATATGTGCTGAATACCACATGATATATCTGTGTCTGCATCTTTAGGAATGCATAGATTTCATTGCTAACAAGGATACTGGTAGGACCCCTCTGTCCTTAATAATCCTTTCCCTGCTCAGTAGCAGCAACACCTCATTGCAAACGAACCCTAATCCCCACAAGAGGGCAATGGTGGTTCACAACATCCTTCAGCTAGTGAAGGATCTTCTACCGTTTACACCTTTGAAATGGTAGATCTACAAACCAAAGCCAAATCTTATGGAGCTCTTGTTGCTCATGCAGAGGAACCTTAAGTCAAAACCCATCGTTGCCCAACAATTTGGATATCAAAAGGCCAACTGCTAACCTTGTTATTCGCCCCCCCAAAGGGGCACTTTGACGCACAACACACAATACATCTGCACGTGCCCCCCAAAACTACAAAATTGTAGAAGACTTGGCACAAATGCCATCGGCTATGTCGGCGCTTGAAGTATTACAAACATGCCTAGAAGAAAGGAAAGCTTTGCTTTTGGCTATTGGTGGTATTGACCCACAGGATTCCATGATTGCAATTTTTGACATGGAAAAGTGTAAACCTCTCCTTTCTCACCAGCTTGCATTTCAGGTGCAAATCTTTTCAAAAGGTAAAGGAATACATAGAACTGTCATTGACAAAGTTGCTTCTACCTGCATCATCTCAACTTCATGTTGGATTGCTTTGGGTTCTCCAACCGTATCCCCACCATCAAATTCCCTTCAAGCTTTCGACGACCACACTTTTATCCCAAAAGGTTACCTAGCTAGCTATCCCATCACCTTGAGTGGGAAGACAAAAATGGTAGATATTGAAGTCATGGATCATAAAATCAACTATAATCTGCTTTTGGGCCGCACTTGGACTTATGCCATGAAGGATGTTGTGTCTTCAGTCTTCCGTATCATCCTCTTTCCCTTAGATGGAAAGATAGTCACAGTGGACCAGTTGTCCTTTTGCACCCCAGATTACTCTCTGTTAACTAGAAACTTTGTACCCTTAGTGGGTGGTGTACCTGACTCTTACGTTAGTATCGGTACCAGTCTACTAAAGGATTCTTCCCTCATGGGTTGTACCCTCTTCAGCCACCCAAGGTTTCACAGACGGTCAATATACTTTCATCTATTACACATGAAAAGAATGATCCATGGATCCTACCAGCTCCTTCAGACATTGACACATATGGAGAACAAATGCCTCTGTCACCAGCTAAATGGGCCTACCAATCCATTCAATCTACATTTACATCTTCAGTCACTTTGGTTATGGCCAATGGTACCACTGCCCCTCCCATAATTGCTCCTTCTTTCAATCCACTCAATCAAATCCTACCTAAGGATGAAGCTATTAGAGAGATCATGAGTTTAGAAGAGCGACCTTGGAAGGACTCGCACCATCATGTTTCGATATCTGATCCGAACATGATGCCTCTTCAAATCCTATCACCTGACGCACATGAAATCATTTCCTCACCATATACGACTATCCAACCTTTGCACTTAGAAGGAAACAAGGGCAATATTTCAAAAACATTGCTCATCGATATTTTTGTCATGACAGGCATCGTGGAAAACATACTGATTGGAGCCAATCGCAATCTTGAGGAAATTGTGAGCTTCACCTACCCTTTTAAGGACTTCAATGATGTTTTCCCTTGGTCTTATGAGGAAATGCATGGCATAGACCCTTCTATTGCCAAGAAAGAGATCAAGCAAGATCGAGCATTCTTTTTATGGTATTTTTCTTGCACGATAATCTAAAAAATCCTTGAGTATCCTTCTTCAGGCTCATTAAAATACCATGAAGAAGATCGAGCACTATTTTTATGGTATTTTTCTTGCTCGTTAATCCGAAAAACCTTGAATCTCCTTCTTTGGGCTTGTTAAACTACTGCAAAGAAGATATGAGCATGTTCTTTTATGGGATGTTTTCTCACTTTAAAAACTGAAAGTAATCTAGCTTGTCATCATTGGGCTTGTTAAACGTATACGACGATGGTCTGAGAAACTCTTTTTCGCTCATTTTCTAGCTCATTAAACTGAAAAATACCATTAGAGCATTCCTTTTAGGCGCTTTTTTCTCGCTCATAAAACTGAAAAAATCCCAAGTTTTGTCTTTAGGCTCGTTAAAAATTTATAAAGATGACCTAAGCATTCTTTTAGGTACTTTTCTTGCTCGTTAAACTTAAAAATCCAGAGTTTTTGTCACCGGGCTCGTTAAAAATATACGACAACAACTAGAGCACTTGCTTTTTTGGGACCATTTCTCGCTCTTAAATAGAAAAATCCTCGAGTTTTTCCCTCCTTCATGCTCATTATCTACTAAAGAGGAATGAGCAGTTCTTTTACCTATTTTTCCTCACTCACTAAAATCAAAAAAATATCTTGAGTTTTCTTCATTTGACTCGTTAAAAATTTGATGAAGGTTTTGAGTTTGTCGTCACGTGACTCATTAAAAATTCACGAAAAAAATGAGTTTAGTCCCTCCCCTTGTACTCATAGCAAAATTGGGTATACATTTATTGAAAATAGGTTTCTCTTTATCCGGATTCAATAGATTAACTCACGGAAAAGTAACTGATCCGGGTATACTATTAACCTTTTGTCACACCCGATTAAAAACTATGACAAAGGGACCACCATGGAGTTTCTCTTTACGATTTTTTCAAACTCTCTAAATATTTAAAGACCACCGAGTTGTCTAATCTGGGCTCATTAAACTACACAGACAAGATATAGATTCACTCTATTTAGGATCCTTTTCAAACTCTCAAAACATGAAAATATCGATGAGTTTGCATGTCTAGACTCATTAAACTAATCAGATAGGGTATAGAGTCATTCTTGTTGCAATCCTTTTTAGACTCTCAAAAAATGAAACAATCAACGAGTTTACCCATCTGGACTCACTATACTTATCAGATGGGGAAAGTAGACAATACAACTGCATTCAGTATTAGAAAGCGTGGTTTGGCAACAGTCGTTCCCTTGAACATGGCACTCCCTCAGATAAACCTTCCTTGTGACGGCCTCTCAATATGAATCCTACCATCCTATGAGTTTAGCCTAAATACCCTGATGTTCTTGCATCTCTATATCCTAACACTCTTTGGTGTTCATGAGTCTAGTGTTGCATGGTTAAAACCGTTGTCATGTCGTCTATTGTTCAAGGGTTAACCTTTTGCTTCCTCGATCAACCCATCAAGCATATCCTTTCATCATGCCCTCTATTATTTAGACCTAATGCTCAAAGATTTATCAAAAAACAAAATTATTCTTGTCCAGTTTCGTGTTGAATGATGTAGGACACATTATTGCCTACCTTTCTACAGGTATCTTCCTATCAACTTCAACACTCTATCTAGGAAGACAACCCAGAAACACATTCAGTGCCTTGGTACTTGCAGACATCAGTGGTAGGTTGCCTTATGTTTGATCATGGGTTCTCATTATTGGCTCCTGGTTAATCGATTCTATGGGTGTTCAATGAAAAAACATATTTCACAGTCGTTAGATTGTACAATGCATCTTGGAGACCATCACCATTATTGGTGGCCTTCCTCGCATCTATTAACGGTCTCCATTATTGATTGGTAATTAGATGATTTCATGCATGTTTGACATCAATGCATATATTCACATGTATCGATCTATGTTGTTTAGAGAAGCAGATATCAAAGACCTTAGGTAGAGGCTTGCATCAATCAGCCTTGTTTCCTCTCCCAAGTTGTGTATATTTGTTTTTGATGAGTGCATACGCTACTTTCTTATTGGAAGGCTATTGGTTCCTTGACCCTATTGTATCCTCAAAAACCATGCATCAGAGTGCATACGCTACTTGGAAGAGCTGAACCAATGTGTATTCCTCCTCCTCGACTGTGCGTGGAGTGGAAACCTCCGAGTGACCCAGAGAGGAGACTGGGATTTCGCCTTTTGATTCCATGGGTGAAAACTGGCGACAACGGACTACCGAAGACGTTTGAGGGGATAATTACAAAGGAATACCCAGCTGATCATACGGAATGTATGAATGTTGTGCTGATATCACAATAGGATTGAACAAAAGGATTCAGAGGATAAACAACCAGTCCAAGCTAACCTTTAGAAGTCGACGAACTCTTGCAAGTTTGGATAGGATTATCTGAAGATTCTAGGCCAATGTTAGAAAGTGACCCAGTATGTGAGGGAGGGGGAGGATGAGATGCAAAAGGTTGAATGCTTAGAACAATTCCAAGTTCAACACCTTGGTCCTCAAGTGACTACGACAATTCAGGAAAAGGCTCCTCAGATGATCTTTCAGACAGAGGAGAGGAAGAGGAACTAGGCGAACCTGATGGTTCAACCACAATGATCTTGTCTCAATTAACCAGAAGAGAGAGATTGATTCCAAGGTTTTAAAATGTATTTAAAGGTATACTCACAATGTGGTCTAGAAAAATATTGATAGGAATGTTATGTGATCGTGGGCAACAATTTTTTTAAGATGCGAAAACAAACTGGTGCTCTTTTATGTTTTAAGAGTCGAGAAATAAGCAAAGGTGACTTTATCACTTTTGGTTTGAAAAGAGCTCAAAGGACAAGCGCTCGGGTGATCTTTTCTATTTAGTGAGTCAAAAAGATAAAAATGACTACTTAGGATGATCTAGGTAAAAGGATTACCAGGTAACTGTGAACTGCAAAATACCTCCCGGTGAACTGAGAAGTACGGGTAGGAAATCTCCCAGAATGTTGTGTTTGGTGTATCATGTTTACAAGACGACAGACTCGGCTTCCTTTGGATAAAGGATTGCAACCTAGTGGGGTCTCCCTTTATATACACAATAGTATGGGGAGCACAAGTATGTACTAGCACTGCCTAGTGCCAAAGCGAACGACAACTTCTAGGTTTAAAGGCGTTGGAATACATTTCTAGCCTAGACCTTCTAAATGTGATCATTAGGTTTCAAATGCGCCTTAGGTTAATTGAATACATTTTAGAGTTTATATTAAAATTATGTCTTGGTTTTTAGGCCTTATTGATGCAACTCGAAAAAATCCTATATGCAGCTAAATGAGACAAGACCATTTCAATTCGATGAATTGTCTACACTAATGAGAGTAGAAAACACACTCAATGCAACAAACAAGCAATTGAAAGAAAAATGACCTTTTCACTATTTCGCTTTTTGAAAACAAAATGATAAAAAACTCTTTCCAATTCCTATCTTTCCTATCAAACGCACTTCAAGTAGTCCTTTCACTAGTAAAGAGAATCCATTTCTTTTCCAATGCAAATGACGAGGCAACTCTAGTCTTCAACAATGCTAACTAATGCAACATATTGATTCAGCAAAATAGAATTATGTATTTTTCAATGAAATGAGAAAATGAATCTTTCACAAACAGTTCAATGAAATTTTTTCAAAACAATCAACCTCAATAAAATGCAAAGAACAAAATAGAATTCCTTCCAAACTAATGATGCAAAGAATCAACCAAAAACAAGATGAACAATGTTATCTATTCTCGAAAAGAGACGCTCAATCAACAAACGAAACATTTCAAACCTGTTAAATGGAAATCAAAGCAACGAAAGGACTAACAAATGAAATGCAAGGAGTAACTTGATTATCTACTTGAATTTCTAAGCACACAAACCAATGAATGGATGACAAACTAGATGCCCTAGGGCTACACACCATCCAAGAACTCAAGAAACCAAGTGAAGTAAAGGAAAACCAAAAAATCATATAAACCAATCTAATAGAGCTTTCCAGTGAGGGAGAACACAGTCAAAACAAGCTAAGAGGCAGAAATAAGAAGAACAAGACATAATGGTTATGATATAGGGGAAACCCTGATCTTCACCTACAAGAATCAGCACGACTACCTAACTAATAACAAGCACTAGAAGGGGGTTGGCGTGACCCTTTTTGAGAAACTCACATTGATCGGCAGGACTGTAAGAAAAATAAATGCACTGACTGAGGATTCAAGGAAAAAAATAAAAATTTCAAAGGCTAAAACCAGACTTGCCACTGTAAATTTCAAGCTCGGAGCAGTAAACTAGGCAAAGCAGAGAACACTAAAGAGAAATGGTGATACTAGAAAATTTCACACAAAACCATAAGATGACAATCAATCAAATATAAGGATTGGCTCCCCAATGGAGTCACCAATTTTTGGTGCAGGTAAATTCTCAGTGAGGACACGAACAATTCCTCTAGCCCAAGAGAGCGATTCTAGCCACAAACAAACAATCTATGGAAAACTTCCTTAAGCTAGAATCAAATAAGAAGGCCGACCTCTTAGAACGCTATTCCACTTGGTGATGATCATGCTTCCTCACTCCAGCTACCTCCTGTTTCCTTCCTTCAAATACTTGAAACAAGAAAACAAACAACAACAACAAATGTGATAGCATACAAATTGTATTCAACCTACTTAATAGGTCAAGGAACATTAAGCCATCAAATGTAAGATAACACTTCAATGTAGGAAATAAATCAATAGTTGTATTCATATAAGTTCAGAAAGAGATTACAACTAATGCCTTGATGTTGTTGGTCTCCTCCGATGTATTCGGGTTCCCATGCTTCTACTAGCATCTCATGGACAGCCCCAACAATGGAAGTTTTAAGGCCTCTTCCCTTTAGTCTCAAATCAAACCAAACACTCTATTCTCCATCAAACATACACTAGAAAGCTACAAGCTATAGATGTCTTGCTGAATATTCAAGCTCCAAAAATACCAATACTGAAACTTGTGAAGCTTGTAAAAGGAGGGGTTTATATGGCTTGGATAGAGGGGACATGGTTCCTCTTATCATGGGATAAGGCTTTATCTCTTGGGTTGATTCCATCTTAATAGGGGAAAGGATCCCAAACTAACTTCCTCAGCTCCATCTAGCCCAACCATTTAATAGACTTCCGTTACGAAGCTTCTATACCTAGAAGCTTTGACTCCATATTTAAAATAATTTCCAAAAGAGGCTCGACATGACTGAGAAAAGGCTTAGTAGGATTGTATGGTGCTAGTCATCATTTTAATCTCTGCAAATTGGTGTGAGGAGGAAATTGGTCAGTAGTGTTGGTCTTGTAAACTAGGGTAAAAGGAAGATTCTTGGGAAATGATGCAAAAGGGAATCATTATGATCATGAAGAGGGACATAATGGGAGTTTCTTCATGATGGGAAAGCATGTAGGTTTCACTATAGATGTCCTTCAGGATTGTTGATGGGAGAGTACAGGAACAATGAAAAAATACTGTGTAACATGAACCGGGTATTAAAGACCCTGATGAGGTGAATGAGTAGGGTAATGGAGCCCCTAATGAGCTGAAAGAACAAGGTACTAAAACCCTTAATGAGTTGGATGTATAGGGTACTAAAACCCTGATGAGTTAGATGTGCATGGGACTAAAACCCTCAGTGAAATGGAAGCTCTTGGCACATAAACCTTGGTGATATTATGATGCAGATGTTGGATAGCTAAGATAACTTTGATATTGGCAATGACGGTACATGTTTTGAATAACTTGCAGAAAATGTGCTTTCACCAGATGAGCTGGAAATGGATACCTCTACCCTCTATCTGAATAACTGGATAGAAGAGCTCGAACAACAAGTTCATGACTTGGAGGCATTAAACTAGTTCATGAAGGACAAGACCTAGCAAAAGCAAGGCAAGGTAGAGTTGGCAGAAGAGGTCAAAGAGCAGAAACATCAAGTGAAGGTATGAAAGTTCCACGCTTCTAAATGCTACAAGAGCCTCAAGAAGGTGACCAGAAAACTTAAGAATGCCTTAGGTAAGAAGAAGAAGGTAGTGAAGGAAGGGATCACTATCCAAGTGTAGGATTCAAAGATGGCTCCCTATGTTGAAGATTTTTGTAGTAGGTAAAGGTTATGTGATGACACACAACAGCTTAGGGATGTGAGGATTTTGCTAGGACGAAATGATCTATTTTTACCCCCTTCTTATTAAAAAACCACAATCATTAACCTCTGTTTATCTCCATAAACCTCCTCATTCCTGCACTACTCCAAGAATATTTTTTATTCCTACATAAACTTCATATTTCATGTTTAAGGTTTATTAGGTGCTTAATTAATCATTTTGAATAGATTTTGTGCCTTTAATATTTCTTGTAACTTATGTTTACTTTCATAAAGTATTTGATAAGTTAAAGTATTAATCATTATGCTAGCTTGATCTAGTGCAGGTAGATTTCTGCACCGCCGACAACTATTTGTTTCGTGATCTCTGCAGTAGCTCAATCACTTCACATGGCATATGGCCGACGATAAGGTCTATGGCCAATGATTAGTTCATAGCTTATTATAGCTGATGGCTTATTTTTCTATTTTTTTTGTTATTTCGTTTTAGCCGAAATGCTCGATTTGGAACGACTGTGTAATTTTTTATTATGGCCATAGGCCAAAGGGCTGTATAAAATATAGATTTCAAATAGAACTAGGTTAGTGAGAGGTAGCGATAGCAGTGCAATTGTAATTTCTGGTTAATTTGTAATCTCCTTGTCTCCCTCGTTCTCGGCTGGACTTGAACTCATAATATATATTTGCTGATTGGAATTAATACAAGGAGTTGTGCCATGATTTTCTCATTCTACATTTTAATTCTTCATTGATGTGTTATTAATGTGCTGAAGGTTTTCATTTCCTAAACCGAGAAACGACCTGGTTGGCAAGGGCCCAGCCAACCAAGCTCGTTTACCCTCTTTCTTTCGTTATACTAAAGGTGTGTGTTAACTTTGTTTATTTGCAGTAGCATGGTTTAAATCTTAATTTCGTTCTTGCTTACGAATTTTGATTTATTTCGTTAAAAAATAAAAGTGTGAACGAATTTGTTGTGTGAAAGTCAAATTGAATTACTTTAGTTCTTGTAATTTCTTTCTGGTTTTATTTTTCTTGGATCGTTCAAAGAAGATTATTCCTGCACCAGTGCATGTAGGATTTTTCACTCCGGTTTGCTAGTTTATTCATAGCAAGCGTTTTATTATTTTTCCTTTACATGATTTAAACTATTTTTGCAAAATAAGTGTCCATTATTAGAAGGAAGCATTTCTAATATTAAAATTTAAACTTCTAAAGATTAAAGATGAATTCATGAAATACAAAAGAACATTGTTGCAATATATTAATTCATGATTGCACATCATGATTTAAGGAAAAGAATTAAAAGAAATCTGAAATATTATAGTGAACCCGTTTTGAGTTAGATTTGTTTACATGCAAAACCCTTTGACTCAAGAGATTCCTCCGGCAATTCCCCAGCTAGAAGCACTATGGACAACAACAACCATACATAGTGGAATGTTTTTCCCAACCTTGTTCATCCACTTAGGGTCAGGGAACCAATAGCCTTCCAATAAGCAACAGACATGATGCAAGTGGAAGCACCCTCATCAATAACAATGCAGTGAATATTCTTAGAGTTGATGATGACTTGAATGAGGAAGGCGATCTGGTGAGGAAGTCTCGGTACATGACTATCCAGGTCAAAAGTAATCAAATCCAAGTCGGTCGGGTCAATGCCACCAATGGTTGGTAACAAAGACTTCCTCTGGGAGGGACAGCCCTTAAGGACTTCTAATGTAGACATAACCAAAGGAGCTTGGGCTAAGTCCTCAACAATGCTATAGTGTTGTGCAAGATGAGCATTAGGGTTGTAGGAAGACTTCTGGAGCACTCCCTTGGGAGGAGGTCGAATGGCTGAATCAATACTAGGTCGCTCGATATGGAGCGGATGAGTATTGGATGAAGGAATATTGGAGGAGACTTCATTCTCCTTCTCGGTGGGCGAAGGATATTTTTTTGACCGTGTACTAATATGGATGGGAATCGTCCCAGCCATGAAGACTTGAGAGCCAAAGGTGGAAGAGGATTGGGGTTGATTAGCCACCATCTAAGTCTATTGTGAGGGAAAAGGCTCTTTTAGCACAGTAGGAGTCCCGTGGGTGCCTTTTAGCAAACGACTAACCTCAGAACACCTAGGGTAGTCTTTAGTATAGTGATCCTCGTCATAAATGAGACAAGAATACTTAGGCTTGTGCTTGGCACCTTCTTCAGTCGGAGGCTTAGGGGGATCCTACTTTGGTTGATCAGATTTATTCTTTCCTTTTCCCTTCTTCTTCCCTTTCAAATTTTTCTCCACTGTGGTGGACTGGACGACGTTAAATTCAGAAGTTTCACTAGGATTGGGTGTAGCCTGAGAAGCATTTTCATTTGGAGCAGTAGAATTTTGCTTCACAGGGTTCGTAGAAGATTTTTTGGAGGATGCATTAACAGAACCAATGACACCATCAATAGATGGAAATGATGGAGCTTTGGAAGTTCCGGGTCACAGAGCATTAGGCAATAATCATATAGTGTACCAGACTGGGAGTAAACCAAGTTAAGATACTGAACATGTGCAATATATTGCTCTTTAGTTACACATGCCCCCATAGCAATGTCCCGGGCTATGGGACCGACGAACGAGGTTGTAAAATAGTCAGTCAAAAGTTGATCGGGGATCCAGAACTTAATTAGACAACAACGCCTCCTCCATTCATGGATATGATCAGAGATATCCATGTATGTGTCTTGTTTCAAGGATGTTAGGAGGTGTGTGCCCGTTTCATATCCAATCGACAACTGAAAATGAGTTAAAAATGCCATAGCAAGTGAGTTAAAGTCCTGAAAAGTTCTGCGAGCTAGCTCACTGTACCATTTCACAGCAGAGCCAGTGAGAGTCCGTTGGAACAGGCGGAGCTGGATGGAATTGTCAAGCCATGAATTAGATGAACTCCATAGGTGATAGCTCATGACATGAGCTTGGGGATATTCTCCAAACTTACTGTTGAATTTGGGACAATCACCGGGAATCTTAGCTGGAATTAGTGGCCTATATGGATTATGAAGAATGGGATCATTTTTCAATTTGGACACATCTGGCAGTTCCAACATCCCAAGAAAGGTAGTTGAGGATTGAGGACATCTAAGGCCACGGGTAAGATACAGCATTAGAGTCCCATCCAGTTCCCGGTTGCCCCCATTGATTTTGTCCAGACGGATTTGGCCCATAAGGGTTTTGGCCATAAGGGTTTTGTCCATAGGGATTATAATTATAACCAGATGGTTGACCCTAGTTTTGACCACCAGTAGCCCACTAATTACCAACCTGACCAATAGGAGCAACATATGGTTGCTAAAAATTTAGATAAGGATTAACCTGTGGTTGGGTTGATAATTTTGGTATGGGGCAATTTGAGGTTGCCCTTGGGGCTGTTGGAAACCATATGGTGGTTGGGCTCCAAACTGTGGCTGGGGTCTAGGCTGCATTTGATAAGCAGGTTGGGTTTGAAAGCCAACTTGATTTTGGAGACCGGATTGGGTCTGAAGCCCAGACTAGGTCTGAAATTTGGGCGGATCTTGAGAAACAACGAGCGTTTGAGTGCCCAATTGAGTGGGTCCATACGGATGTCCTTGCGAAAACTGAGGTTGACCCATCTGGCTAGAAGGTTGGCTTGGTTGAGACTGAGGTTTACCCATTTTCCCAGAGGGTTGAGCTTGCTGGGTAATGGGTTGACCTTGCAGAACTGAAGGCTAACCTAACTGACCAGATGGTTGAGCAGGTTGAACAATTGGTTGGACTTGCTAGATTTGAGGCTAGCCAAATTGTCCAAAAGATGGACCAAGCTGGACAGTGGGTTAGCCTTGCTAGATTTGAGGCTGGCCTACTTGTCCAGAGGGGTGACCTTACTGGGTACCGGGTTGGCCTTGTTGGATGTAAGATTGTCCTAGGTTACCAGAAGGTTGCCTGAAGTATGTAAAAGAGGAACCACTGAAGGCCGAAGGTTGTCCCTGAAAGGGTTGTCCTTGTGGGCCAACAGGTTTCCCTTGATAAGGTTGCCCATAACACGGTTGTCTGTGAGACAGTTGCCCATAAGACGACTAACCTTGATAGGGTGGACCTTGAAAATTTGAAGGTTGTGCTTGGCCACCGTGATAACTAGTCGGGTCCCAAGCCACAGATAATGGAGCTGAAAGCTCAAGAGCAGGCTGATATGGGATGAACCTGGGGTGATAAATATGGGCTCCTTTAGAATCATAGTAATGAAACAGATTCTACGGATTTGGATAATAAAGAGCATGCAAGTACTGGTCATATGCCCCCATTTCCAGAATGGAACCAAAAGAAGGTGGGGCACTAGGGGTGGGATTAACAACTCCAGATGCCAATGTTGACAGACCACCATTAGTAGGACCAATTGAAGGTCTGGCAATAGTGGTCATGACTGAAGATGCAGTGACGGTACTAACAACGGGAGCTGAAGAAACCACACAAATAGTCGAAATAGTCAGGATAGATGTGATAGTCACATTGTGAATCTAGGGTGTGAAAGGCTCTAAGGTCGGAGTGATGGTACGAGACCACATGGAACTCATAAGGGGAGATCTCAAACTCATGATATCAGCCAAAGCATGGTAGCATAAAGGAAATATGATACCAAGGGGGGTGACATGGAAGAGTGAAGTTTCCGTAGGTATAAGAATTTCACCACTTGCCATAAAGGTCTCTTCACCAAAGACGGGGTTCGTCTCATCCATGTTAGAGGAATACATTGAGACCGAAACACCAGAAGGAGTAATGGGGAAGTCTTCTTTGGAAGGTTCCCAGATGGGATTCCAATGAATATCATAAAACGCGTATTCTAGAGTGTGAGAGTTAAGCAGTTGAATACTCGGAATAACAGGAAGAGTATCACTAAAAACCGATACCTCAGAAGCGACAGAAGATGGAGAGCCTTGGTCAGTTGGTACGGGAGACAGGATCAGTGATTCCACCAAGATGATTTAACTCAAAAGCTCTAGGGAAAAATAAATGAGTAAGGAAAACAATCCTATGCAAACTGAAACGCAATCAAGATTTAACAAGGTAAATGTGAACGTGGCCGAATAAGTTTATGACACAGGAACAAAACTTAACCTTTTCATTTTTAAAGAGTCGAGAAAAGGACAAATGATTACTCTATTTGCCTTCGAATATTTAATGAGCCTGAAAGGACAAGTGTTGAGATGGACCTTTTCTTTTAAGGAGTTGAAAAGGAACAAAAGTGACTACTCTGGAGAACTAGGCAAAAGGTTTACCAAACAACCCGTAAAACTGCATATACACCTTGGTGATCAAATGAAAGGAAAAATGTCCAAGGAATTTCCATACGATAGTCAATCTTCTCGAATTTTTTGTTTAGTGCGTTACAATTTGTAAAGCGGTAGATACAGCATCCTATGAATGTAGGATGATAACCTAGTGGGGTCTCTTGATATATACTCAACAGTACTAGGAGCACAAGTTCGTACTAACAGTGATTGAATCACAGAAGGAGGAATCACCCAACCTTAAGTGAAAGAAATAGGTGACTAGGTTTAACGATGTCGGATCACATCTCTAGCCTAGACCTCTAAATAATGTGTGTTAAGTTCCAATGCCTTGTTAAGTTTATTGAGCTCATTTTAGAGTTGATCTTGAATTAGGTTTCAATTTCCATGCCCTACCGTATGTATATCAAAAACCATAGGATGCAACCAGAATGAGTAAAGCATCTTTCATTTCAACGAACACCTACTTACAGAAAGGTAGAAGGTCCATTCCCAAACCAAGACAAAACCAAGATGAGCAAATGCAAGTGCTAAAAAACACAATGCATTAACACACCAATCCTATAGTGCATCGATACTACTAATGATAGATTTAAAGTTTGCTTTCCAATTTCTCAAACATGAAAATTTGAAATGCAAATGTACTTTCACTTTTGTATACTAAATTAATGCAATCTTTCAATTTTGATTGTTTTGAATTTAAAGAGACAAACAAGCAAGTGTGAACTGATCAATCCAAACAATTGTGATTTATGCTTGGTAGTGAAGAAATCGAATCAATATGAAAAATTGGTTCAATAATTGACACTAAAATCAACCAGCAAGAAACAAGCAACGAAAAATCTTCAAGCAAATCAATAAGATGGTTGCAGATGAACATTTGATAGACAAGAAACCTAGACAAATGGCTCAAAAACTTGAAAGAGCTAGGTCATGAGGCCTAAAAACACAAGATTCACTCAATGAAACCAAAGAGACAGTACCCTAATCAAAAGCAATTAGAACAAGCTAATGGGCGAGAGGAAAACAACAGGGGACAAACAAGACTGGTGAACTCAGGAGGTGAAGTTGTAAAAACAACTTACACAGGAATCGTCATGGGTATAATAACCAACAACTAGTGATGATTAGCCAATAGTTGCAGCAACAGAGAGATGTCATCGCGGGATTACACCTATCTTCTGTGACATGCCAATTTTAGGAATAGTCACGACTGTACGACAATATTCAATGATGCATAGGTTTACAAAATGAATACAGGGCGACGTCATCGAGATTGTCAAGATTTTTTCAGTGACGAGCTCGAAAACAAGGAAAAACAAGTAAAAACTCCCAAACAAACACCAGATTATTCTTCCATACAGTAAGGGGAATTCCCAGATTGACCCAGGTAACCCAAAAAACTAATGGTTTAACCCAAAAATTCAAGAGACACTAAATCAAAACCAAACAAAAGCAAACAAGAGAGAAAACATACAAAGGACTCCCTAGTATGGTCGCCAACTTGTGAAGTAGGAAAGTGTTCCCTCTGCGGACAGAGGAAACCCCTCTAGCCCTAGAGAGTGGGTCTAGTCACAACAAAGACAAAACAACAATCAATTCCCTTAAATAGTCATCGTTGGGGGCCTACCTCAAACTGATGGTTGATGATGTTCCGTTTCACTGCTCCAACTTCCATTTCTTTCTCCTCAATGAGAAGTCAACCTAAAACACCACAAGAAAACAATAGAGCCTGTAAGCGAGAACAACAATGATATATTTACCTATAAAGGCAAGAAATCAGAAGCTATCAAGTAAATTGTACATAAGATATAGGAAGTCATCATTGATTGTATTAAAATGAATCAAGAGCAAAGCTTACAACCACGTCTTGACGTCGCAAGCCTTCTCGGAGGGTTGAATCAGTATGTTTCTTCAAGCATTCACTCTCAAGAATGGGTCTCCTAAATAGACAATATCTCTCTCTCACTCACAAGATTTAATATAAGGTTAAGGCACTCCACAACCTCTTACCAAACTATTAGCAATCCCACACTTGTCATCCTCACACCAAAGCTATCTACTAAACTCAAAAGAACTAGGAGCACTACCCAACTAAAAGAACTAGCAAATCATAACAATGGTGAGTGATTTTATAGGAGGAGTCTCCATGAAATGAGGGAGAGGGAGTTTATCCTCAAGGGAGGTTGCACAAGAGATGGAATCACCATCCCAGAGGAGGAAGGACGACACAAACTGACCCAACAACCAGCTCTAGAGACATCTAGAAGGCCGAATATTTGAACAAATTCACCAAATCTAGATCATCACTAGTCATGAACTAAGTCCCAGCGAGGGCATCACAAGGAGGCAATGCATTCAAATCAATCATTGCAACAAATAGCTATAGGACTTGTGCCGAGCCCTAAAATTCGACTGTCGCAGGAAACAGGTTTACACCTGCGACGATGTCATGATGAGACTAGCCATGACAAGGGATCGTCGTGTATATTAATGTCTTACTCACGACGAGGTAGAAACTTAGGGAATAAGGGTCAACTTTCAGCATTAGAGAGAATTTTCTTAATCTTCTTACATGAGTGGGAAGATATGAACATGTTTATCTGATACATGACACAGCTGAGGGACTGGGATGAGAAAAGTGACAAATTACTGTGTAACAATTAGGAAGGCTAGGTCCTAATCTCCAAAATTGGTTTGTGGTTACCTCTATCATTTCTTTCTCTAACAACTTAGAAGAAATTTTGGAGTGATAACATCATTGGCGACTATACTAGGGACTTCAATCCCCAGTCTGATAAAAATTTAAGGAAACCTTAAATTTCATCTTGAGCCCTTTAAGGTCATTTTTATAAGTTTTTTTTGAAAAATTTCATAAAAAGACAGTTTTAAAAGTTATAATTTTGGCTCCTAAGAAGACTCACTCTACCAGGGCGAATCTAAATCCAAACCCTGCTACTATAGTTGATGATGCAGACAAAATTTTAAGAAAACCAAAAAGGTAGAAACTCAAGCAAGTAGTAGTCAGTTAGTCAAATAAAATTCGCTCCCTGAGGAGTTGTCAACTTTAGAGGAAATTCATTTTTATTTGTCATTTGATCTCTCATTATTTAGAACTAAATATGAGAATGCAATTCATGAAACAGTGTTAGACCCTGAGTTTATTTGTGTCATTGAATCAAAAAGGGTGTTCCATCCATATTTAGATAAATTTGTCTTGGATAATTTTGACAAGTTAGAAGCTTTAACCTCCACATTGGTCAGCCATATAGATTATGCTTACCTTCAATAATCTGTTGAACTAGCTTCCCTTACTGTTGTTGCCTCTAAAATTTCTGCACAATCTTCAAGCACTGTAAATACACCTTCATTTATCACAACCTCACCTAGTAACCACCACAGTCCATTCCCCTAAACTAGTTATTCATCAACCATCCTCACCATCATCTAGTTCATCTCCATCCAGTTCAATCCCTTCCTCAAATACCAGCACTTTACCCCCTAGTCAAGCCAAAATCCAAGCCATGGTAGACCAATATGCACCTCTGATTTTACCTGCACAACTCCATGCCATGCCCCAAGATTATCAAAGAAAAATATTTTTTTTTGATGCTACTGGTGAGTACACTACCCAACAACATGTGAACAAAATGACTGACTATTTTGAGTTGCATGAGCTAGATGAATAAGATGTCCAAATGAGGTTGTTTTCCCAAACATTAATTGGGGATGTTAAGAAATGGTTCGAAGCTTTACCTACTGCCCATATTGTAGACTTAGCTACTTTTCATAGATAATTCATTGATAGATGGGAGAGAAAGAAAAACCCTCTACAAATACTTTCTGAATATGATAACATTAGAAGAGCTCCTAATGAGTTAGTTTAGGATTATTGTATTAGTTCAATAACATATACAATGCAATCCCTACTAATCTTAAGCCTCCACCTGACCTAGCATTAATCAAATTCCCTGATAGTTTTGACACTAAAATGTCATACCAGTTAAGGGAAAGAAACCCTCAAAAATTGGAACAAATGCAAAGTAATTATGTTAGTGTATAGGCCAACCTATTAGCCAAGAAAGCCAGAATGAGAAATGAAAAGAGAGTTGTAATTAAAGAGGAAAATTCCACTTCTGATGGAAAAATAGATAGTTTAGCAAAGAGTGTAGAAATAATAATGAATAGATTAGAAAACATGGAAATAAAAACTCAATGGGAGAATCAACAACCACCCCCAATAAGAAACCCCAACTTTAGGAAGAATCCTGACGCTGGAAAGAATGCTATACCAGATTAACAGATTAGGCTTCCCTTCCAGGAGAAGTATGTTGAGGATTCATAGAGCCATGAAGAAGAGGATGACACCCAGATAAATTTATTAGGAATCAACAATGAAGATGATGTTTTTCTTACTCAGGAAGAACAGCAGTTGTATATGCCGCAACAATTGTAGTTAGAATCTAGTGAATCCTTTGACTTTAAACATGGATATGAGTCAACTATATATGAGGTTCACAAACAATATAGCTTAAGAAGTAAAAAGAACAATGAAGCTCCCACTAAAAGATCAATATAGACCCAAACTAAAAAGATAACAGAGGCTCTTGTCACTAAAAGTTTACAAATCCTTCCTATGGGAACGCCAGAGACTTCTACCCAAAAAATTGTAGATATAACCTCCAATAAAACTCAAACTGAAACAATCACTCAAAACATTCCAAATAGGAATAATCAAAGAAAAACATCTAAAACACAGACAAAATTTCTTAGTACTGAGAAACAAGATAAAAACACATAGACTGCATTTGTTAAGGAAAATCTTATCCAAACAAACAAAGCTCAGCTCCCTTTCAACATGAAAACTAAAATAGCAAAATTGAAGATATCAATTCCTTTGACTGAACTAGTAAAGAATGAATCCTATAGATCATAGATAACTGAAACTTTAAATATAGGAGAGGGAGAAGATGTTGTCAATTTGAATGATGATCAATCTGAATTATTGTTTGGCCCTGAGGCCAATGGTATTCATCAGCAAGGGGGAGTCCCTCCTTTCTACATTAGCCTGAACATTCATGACAAAATATTACATAGTGCTAAGTTAGACTCAAGGGCATCCCATAACTTGATGCCAAAAGCAATCATGGAGAGACTATACCTAGACATTACCAGACCATATAACGACTTATTTTCCTTTGAATCTAGCCCAGTTCCTAGCAAGAGTATTCTGAAGGACATAGTAGTTGCAGATATCCCACCCACATATGGAATGCTACTATCTTGCTCATGGGGAGCAAAATTGCAAGGATCCTTGCAGTTAGATATGTCATATGCCACCATATCTATTTTTGGCCAACAAAGGAAACTATATAGAGAGACATTGATGAAATACATGTTGAGTAGTGCTAAAAAACCACAAAAATTCCCTATAGAATCCATGCATTCAGATATGGATTCTTTCATATTGTACAATTCAGACCGTGACAATAATCAAATCATAGCTAAAGAACTGAAATACAAAATAGTTGATAGTGAGAACATTTTTCATGAGTCCCTATGGCATCTAGATTTTGATGGATCTGTGAATAGACTAGGGGTTGGTGCAAGAGTGTGGATCCATAATATGGAGAATAATCATTCTAAGGGACATGCATTCAGATTAAACTTCAAGTGTATAAACAACATGGCAGAGTATGAATCCCTAATCTTAGGGTTACAAATGGTTAGAAAACTTGGAGCCAAGAGAGTTTCTATACTTAGTGACTCAGAATTGATTATTAAACAAATTAATGGGGAATACTCTATAAACAATCCTAGACTTAGTCAATATAGGGAGACTGTCCTAGATTTGATTAAATACCTCCTGGAAACAAACTTTACTACCATTCCTAGAAAAAAAAATATGCAAGCCCATAATCTTGCCACTTTTGCTAGTACCTGCAAATTGCCCTTTCAACCCAACCATTAGTACACTGCAGAAGTGAGACATAGGCCTGTTATACCATACAATTTGAAGTATTGGCAGATTTTCTCCCAGGATTCCCAAATTTATTATTTCATGAATGTTGAAGGTGATTTTCATAATTGTAAATAGATACAGATTATACAATAGACAGTGACATAGATGTAAATATTTTAGATATAGCTAAACCTACTAATTTCACTAGATTATAAGTATATAACTTAGAAAATGTAGAGATAGAGTAAATAATGAATGATGAACCTGAAATTCTTCATCTTAAAAATAATTTAGTCCCCTTAGAAGATTTGTTTGACTCAAACGATGTAGATAGGAAGCCTAAAATGGAGCCTTTGAGAGAAGATATAGAAGAATGTAACATAGGAACTGAGGAAAAACCAAACCTCATTAAAATATCAAAATCCTTACCTCCAGAGGAAAAGGTTAAATACATAAACCTATTTAAAGAGTTTCAAGATGTATTTGCATGGAGTTACAAAGACCTAAAATCTTATGACACCAGCATAATTCAACACAAAATACCTCTCAAAGAGGATCATAAGCCTTTTAAACATAAACTTAGGAGGATTAATCCAATTCTTATGACATCTATTGGGAAAGAAGTTAAAATAATGTATGATGCCCAAATTATAGCTCCCAATAGATACTTAGATTGGGTTTCAAACTTAGTCACTACTAGGAAGAAAACTGGAGAAATCAGACCTTGTGTTGATTTTAGAAATTTACACAAGGTATAATTAAAAGACAACTATCCTCTACCAAAAATGGACCATATCCTTCAAAGGGTAGTAGGCTCATCCAGAATCTCTTTACTTGGTGGGTTTTCTGGATACAACCAGATCTTAGTTCAACCATAGGACCAAGCCAAAATTGCATTTACTACTCCTTGGGGTACCTCCATGTATTTGAAGATGCCATTTGGATTAATGAACGCATGAGAAACATTTCAAAAAGCTATGGATATAGCTTTTGCCAAGGATATCCATGATTTCCTAGTGGTATACCAATATGACATTACAGTCTTTTCCAAATCTGACAATGAACACCTGGATCACCTGAGAAGAGTTTTCACTAAATGCAGGAAATTCAGGATTTCTTTAAATACCAAAAAGACACTCTTTGGTATATAAAAAGGAAATCTGTTGGGACATATCATATCTAAAGATGGAATTAGAATATATCCTGCTAGAATAGAGGCCATTTTAACCATCACCCATCCTAGAAATATCAAAGAATTTCAACCAATTTTAGGCAAAATTAATTTTCTTAGGAGATTCATTTCAAATTTAGCAGAATTGATTAGAGAACTAAGTAACATGTTAAGAAAATATTCAGAACTTAAATGGACAATGGAAGACAAAAAATCCTTTGAAGCCATCAAGGAAGCCCTAACCAAGACTCCAATCCTTATAAGTCCTAATTTTCAGAAAGATATCTAATTTTTTCTTTTGCTTCAGAACACACCATTGCAACAGTCTTGCTTAAAAAGAATGAGCAAGGATATGAACAACCAATTGCATTTTTCAGTAAATCCTTAAGAGATGCCACACTCAAATACAATATTATGGAGAAACAAGCATTATATTTAGTAAACCCTATCAAAGACTTCATACTCTATATTTTGTATTCTCACATTATTGCTTATGTTCCAAATTCAATAGTTAAGGACATTTTGACACAAAATGGGCCTCAAGGGAAAATAGGGAAATGGATTGCAACTATATTGGAATATGAATAGAAATAATGCCTACGAAACTTACCAAAGGCCAAGGTTTAGCCAAACTCATGGCTGAATCGAACTGTCAGGCCCTAGATATTAATTTCATTGGTGCCCTTTATGATCAGGAAGAGATGGCGACTCCACAGATCAGTGAACCTTTTACAAATTCACCATGGTATGTAGATATCATATTTGTATTACTAAACTTACAAGCTCCTCCTAGTTTAACAAGAACTGAGGCTAGATTTTTGAAAATTACGTCATTAAAGTATTGTATCATAGATAATGCTTTGTTTTGGAAAGACATTAGTGGTATTATTTTGAACTGTTTACTAAAAGATGAATTAGATAAAATTATGAAAGAATTTCATGTAGGAGATTGTGGAGGACACTTGTATTGGAAGACTATTGCTAACAAGATTCTAAAGGTTGGTTTTTACTGGCCCACCCTTTTTGCAGATGTTAAAAAACATGTGACCTCCTGTCATTAGTGCCAAATATTTAAGGGAAAGAGAAAGATTTTACCTTTACCTCTCAAACCCATCTCCACAGAAATGTGATTTCAACAATGGGGGTTAGACTTCATTGGAGAAATACACCCATCCTTCTCAACCAAGCATAAGTGGATTTTGATAGCCACTGATTATTTTACCAAATGGATAGAAGCCATCCCTTCTAGAAAAGCTACAGACACTGTCATTATCTCATTACTAGAAAATAATATCCTGTCTAGATTTGGATGCCCCCAAAAGCTCATTACTGATAATGTAGATGCCTTTAAATCCAAGAAAATGGTAGATTTTTGTAAAAAATACCACATCACCCTTGGCCACTCCACTACCTATTACCCTCAAGGTAATGGACTTGCAAAATCCTCTAACAAAATCCTGGTCAACATCATTAAGAAATTACTAGAAGGCAACAAAAAGACATGGAAAAAAAGTTCGTCAATGCCTTATGGGCAAATAGACTAACTAATAAGAAGTCCATTGGCACATCTCCCTACCAGTTAGTATATGGGATGGATGTTGTTTTTACATATTCTTTTGGAGTCCCAGTGATGAAGATCATCCAAGAATTACAGGTGGAACTAAACGATATCTAGACAAGGATAAATCAGACCATATAATTGCAGCAAACCAGAGAAGAAGTATATGTAAAATCACAAGTAATCCAGGACAAAATCGAAAAGGTATTTGATAAAAAGACCAAAGTTGATGATTTTTACATAGGTGATAAAGTTCTTAAATGGGATTAAAGAAGAGAAGACAAAGGAAAACATGGAAAAATTGACTTCTTATGGCAAGGGCCTTATGTCATTTATGGTTACAGGGGTAATAATGCATTTTTCTTGGGAGAGAGATGGATTAGATCTACCAAGAGGACCTATCAATAGTAGAATGTTGAAGCATTATGTATCCATAGATTAACATTAGTTCACTTTACTTTGATCATTGTACATAACATTGCAGAGTTTAGATTGGATTGGATGGTGATATTTTGAAGTTGAAGCCCCGAGAGAAGGCCCTGAGCTTTGAAGGTTTCACCATCATAAGTACGAATAAGGCAGAAATCACAAAAGAACAATTTACATGGTAACTGCAGTCACAATTCAAATGATACTGATCTTAAAGTTACTAACATTTCACCAGGAAATGCCATCCCCATGTGGAGCCACTATTAGGGTCCTATAATAATAGGATTCATAATTTTGAATTGTCTATGGTTAGTCTGGTAATATTGCACATACTTTTGCTTTTTACAAAGTGTTTTCCATATTAAAATTAAAAAATATAAAGAGGGTATGTCCTAAAATAAATATCAAAGGAAGAAAAGAATAAGAAAAGATAAAAAGAGTAAAAAAATATGAACCCCAATCAAAAACAGATCATGAAAGTGTGCAAGTCTAAGTGCCACTGCTTTTTACTTCACTATACAAACTAATGGTTGTGTGAAGCTTGTCATAAATGCCACAACCCATGATAGTAAAATTGTTTAATATTGACTACTTCATGTTTTAAATTTCATGTTTATAGATAGAGAATAAGGATCTAGACAAATTGTTTAATCTTGGCAGATCAATAGTTAGGTAGAGAAATAAAATGTGCTCATAAGCTTAATTTGAGCCATTGGAAGATATAAGGTTAGAAATAGATAGTTTACTTTTCAAAAGAAAAAAGAACAAAAGGGTCTGCTAGCTTAAATGCACCCAATAAAATGAAGAAAAAATGTTAGGGTAAGTAAAGGGTAAGTACAAGAAAAGCTACAGAAGTACAAAGTTGATTGAAGCATAAGCACATTTATCATGCTTAATCTTATGTTTCAGTGTGTATAAGCAGTTATGAAAGTGAAAGGATGTTCACAAGCTGATTTAATTAACTTCCCCTCATTTCATTTCACCCCCCACTACATACTTACTAATTTCCCCATCATCCCATCATTTCTTAAGAATATACCCTTTTCCCTTCATTTTGACCCTTACCCCTTGGCTTCACACATTTCCCTAGAAAATTACCCTTCAAAGGTCATTTTCCTACCCAAAACCCCTTTTCCCTAGTGTGAAACCCATTCCCCTTTCAAAAAATCATTTTCCCCTTATTAATTCCCTATTTCACCTAAAAAACCCACAAAGCCCCCCTTGTCCTAAGTTTAATTTCACCCCCAAATTATTTAACTTTAACTCCACCATTCATACATTTCCTTACAAAACCCTTTTAAACCATAAAAACCCCTTATATCCTAAGTTTAATCCCCCCCAACACATTACTTAGTTAACTTCGCAATTCACCATTTTCCCGATATAAAAACCTTCGAACCCGCCCCCTTGGTGCGGTTAACAAACCATGCCGCATTTAACCCGGGTCCCACTATATTAAACCTGCACATTATATTTTTAAACCCGTACCAATTATTCATTAAATAATTGAAATTAAAGTGTAATTATCCCTCAAACCCCGCTAATCTCTGCCCAATTTCCCTCCGTGCAACTTCACTACGTGATAGTCGTTAGAACTTTCACCCCCAAATCTAATGGCGCGCATCCATATCGTGCTCTCCCGATGTCTGGCCTTTACTAGCCTAAGAGCATGCAATATTCATGGTTTTGCTTGGGTGCCTTTTGGCTATGTGGTAGCACCGGGTGAACTCGTGTGCTCTCAAGACCCACTGCCAAAAGTAGTAAGATGGCCTCCGAAACCACCTCCCTGCTAAAGCCAAAACCACTCACTGTTCATATTATAAAATTCCTCACCAATTATAGTCGTTACCCATTAAAATGTCAAAGACCCTTGTTTTCACTCTTTTCACTCGTTTTTTCACTAAAAGTTGCGTTAGCCACTTACACCACTGTTGGCTTAGTGGGGCCTGGCCCAGATTCGAAAGTTATTTAGCCAAGCAAATCCTGATATAACCGGCCCTTTCGGAAACAGTTCGCGGAGCACACGTTTAGGTCTCACCCGAAGTAGTATGGAGGGGTGCTAGAACTAGGTTTCTACACCCTGAGGATGTCTGATATGAGGTGATTACTACGCGGTCCAACCTTCGTACTTACTACGCTACGCGCACCTACGGGCACCCCGCGCCCTGTGAGACTGTATTTGCATAAGTCTAGCAATAGTGCGACCCGTGTTATTTATCCAAGTCTTCCTTAATTAGTCTCTGTTAGCTAGTTACTTAGCTTAAATTCACAGATAAGAATTCATACGAGTATTCATCAAGTGTGCGCAGTAAATAAGCAAAGTAAAAGTAATGTATAACATCAACATAAAGATTCCAGAACAAATGCACAGAATAAACTTCTCTTTATTATCTTTCAATCCCAAGTACAAACCCGACTCCGCCCTGTTAGCCTAGCTAGCACTTGGCCCAACATTTGATCCATATATGCTCTTAAAGTTTTCAAGATTGCTTAAAATCATCCCAAAGGATCCAAGTATGCCCCAAAATTCTTCAAAATCCTCTTAAGGATCGTTCAAAGTCGAAATGATCGCAGGAGGAAAGCCCTTGGAAGGGCACAAATACACTATCTGGAGGCTCGAAGCACTCTAAAACCATGAAAAACCATTATCACAGGTTTAAACTAGGCATTGCACAACAACCGTTAGATCTGGCCGATCAACGGCCTAGATCTAAGTAGCAAATTGCATATTAGCTAGGCAGAGGTAATAGTCTAAAGATGGGTGCATGACACCGTCGATCAGCAATCAATGATGATCGAATCGGTGGGTCGCATTAGCAAGGAGCTATGTTATGTATATATAAAAGACCCGGGTATTGAGCAATCAGCGATTACGATCGGATCGTATCGTTGTATCGCATCGGCATTAAACCATCGGGCGGGGCCTATGTACAGGTGTATGTATGATGTGATAATTGGAACCAAAGGTTATGAAAAACGATATTTGACAATGTTTGAAGTCTGTGCCTAGGCCATTTTTAATATATTTTCCATGTTTTTAGTTATTTTAATGAAATACAAAGGGAACGAGAGATAGTGTGATGCGATATAGCCCGGACCCGAAAGGGTTTCAAGAATCAAAGTGTATAATATTTGTGGTCCACACCAAAGCTATTTTTCATGTATTTTTGTGTTTTTAGCACATTCAAAAATACAAAGGGAATACTGTGGACAAACCTTTTTTGGACTTGCGACAGCGATGAAGCCCAGACCTGAAAGGGTCCGGGAAGTTCGTTTTCAATGTATTTCATTTATTTTTATGGTTTAATGAAAAACACAGGAACAGGGTTGAATGCGACTTGCGATAACCTTAAGGACAGACCCAATGGGTAAATAAACCATTTTTGAGGACTTTTAAAGTCCGAAAGGAGCATAGATTGGCAGGAGTTTACAACATTATAGTGTTTTCTATGTAAAATAGAAAACACTCATTATTAAACATTTTGAAGAGAAACTGAGGCCAAGAAGCATCTACAACGCAACATAGCATGCCCAACTAGCCCGAAACAGAAATATCATGGGCATCTATAGCACAACATAGCCTGAATCAGATACATCATGGAGAAGCATAGTGCGACACAGCCGGAAACAACAAAAGAGATTGTGGGCATCTCTGTCAAGAGAGAGCTCCCTGCCAACACACTCAAAATATCTGAATGCAGTTATTCCTCTGTCGGAAGGAGAAAAACCTCCAAGCCATTCTTACCTTCAGGGAATGAAACAGTTAAATAAGAGAGTGATCGATTAAGACCTCTCAAGCCTTAGAAGGTTGAATATCATTGTAAAGGCTATAAATACCTGAAAACTAGATGTAACAAGGGTTCAACTTTTGGAGATTTTCCTCCTCTGTTCATTCAAGCTTCTCATCTTCATTCTAAGCAATATAATCTTCTTTTGCCATTAGATGTTCAATGTCCATTCTCTTTATGTTGTTCTATGCTTCCACTTGAACAGTTTGTTTAGGTTTTTTATATGTTTAAGGCCAGATAACTATCATCTTATCTCTCCTTTGATATATTAGATTAGAAATCTTCTTTACTACCTATAGATAGCCATTTATATGTGTTATTATATATGCATATGCCAATATAGTCAATAAGCTCATTTGTTTCCTGTAGCTAGCCATTCATATATGTTCATGTATGTAATCTATTGGTACTGTCAGTATTCTCCATCTATCCATTAAATCTATTAACTATTGAGAATTAGTGGTCTAAAGCCTTGTGTTGTTGAGGGTGTTCATGCATGTCTTGAGTGAGAATAGAGCTGAAATGGCTATTTGACTTGATCCAAACCATCATCCATTCCAATAGTTCTAAGAAGAATATTGAAGATTATATGTTACCAGGCATCTTCGATTTGCAACCTAGGAGAGTTTCTTGGAGTGATAACATAATTGGAGTCGTTTTCGGGGAGAGGAAACTGAAGCTCAGCTTCCCTGGGAAATGACACAGATCTAGCTTTGATGATATACAAATTTTGGGCACATTTTTGGTTGTAATCATCTATTTGGCGACTCTATTGGAGGTCAAACCTCTTGGCGACTCCACTTCATAGTTTTGGCTCAGTTTGTGAGGCATACTCAGAGAAATCCTCAAAAGCTACAAGCTAACCCAGTACCTAACCCTGAAAAAATCATCAAAGAGAGAAAGGTATTGCAAAAAGGAGCATTAGGTTCAAGGAAGCCTAAACAATCTCCTATATTTCTTCAAAAAAGGCTTGTAATAGAACAAATACATGTTGAGAGTATAGCATCTAATACTAGCAGTGAAGAAAAACTCTTAGAGATTCATGAAGCTCCTTATTCTTTAGGTTCTCCTTTTGCTTTAAGCCCAAAGGAAATCTCACCTCCTATCCATCATACTCCTTTAGTCATGTCAGTCACTCCTCAACCCCCTATCATTCAGACTGCTAGTACTCTTTTAGACACCACAGCTATGGCATGTCCACAAGCACCTACAAAAATGGAAAGAATCATAGATGTTAGGTATGGACCTCTAATATTTCCCACTCCTCTGAATGCCATGCCTACTGGAGAATATCATAAATATATGCCTAAGTTCACTGGGACTGAAGGTGTTACTGCTGAAGAACATCTTGAGTCATTTGATAACTATCTGTACATTAGTGACGATGATGTGTGGATGAGAGTCTTTGTCCAAAGCCTAGATGGAGAGGCTAGAAAATGGTTCAGAGAACTAACCCCCATATCTATAGTGGATATTGAAGCTTTAGATGATGCATTCCTAAAGCATTGGGGGGATAAGAAAAATCTCCTCTACTACCACACTAAGTTTGGGAACTTAAAGAGGGAAAATGCTGAGTTGCTATTTGATTTTAATAAGAGGTTTAACTATATGTACAACAAGATACTAGCTAAAGTAAAACCTACTACTACCTCTGCTAAACTCACCTATGACAGTGATTTTGATTCTGACTTCTGCCTACTATTGAGAGAGAGGCGATGTGCTACTTTGGCTGACATGCAGGATGCAGCCTTGGAAGTAGAATCAAACATCATGATTGCAAAGAAGCTCAAGGGAAATGTTGATAGAAGAAGACAGAGGGGCGCGCCTTCATCATCCTATGATCCTAAGATAGATAAAATGACCAAAATGATTGAGTCATTAGCCTCTGAAATATCTAAATTGAAGGTTGAGAAGCACCCAGGGAAGGGAAGAATGCCTAATACCTTTGCCCCAAGAAATCAAAATCAAAATCCATATAGAAAAACGAATGAGCAGTTGCAGAGTTTGCAAAGAAACAAAGATGCAAATGAAGATCAAAGGGTGAAGGCTCCTTTTCAGAATGTAGTCATGGAAGAAGAGCAGTTTGAAGAAGATGATGAGATCCATTGTCTAGAAGACAAAGGCAATGCTTCCTTTTTGACCTCAGCTGCCTATGAAAAGTCATTATGCGATGACCAGCTTAGCCAAGAATGGGATGGTAAAGCTATTTTAAAAACTGTAGATCAGCAAAGATATAATTTTAGGTCAAAGATAAATAATTCCAAGGAAACTCTTGTTCAAATATCTATTGTCCCTGCAATACAACAAGCTAATAAGCAAAAACAACTGGCCTTGGCAAGTCTCCTTTCAATTTTCAATCAAAATTTCAGAAGCTAAGAATACCTATGCCTCTAATTGAACCAGTGAAGAATGAGTCCTTCAAAAGATCCATCCTTGAGGCCCTTGAGCCTAAAGCCATCCAAGCCTCCACTAACTATGTAAATCTGCAAGATGATAAGCCAACTATTATTCTCAACCCAATGATTGAAAATTTTGAAGACAACTCCCCATCGTTCTATGTATCCCTGACTATTCATGATAAAATCCTTCAAAACTACCTTTTGGACACTGGAGCAAGCCATAATCTAATGCCCAAGGTTTTCATGGATGAGTTGGGTCTTGATATCACTAAGCCTTATCATGACTTGTTTTCTTTTGACTCTAAAAAAGTGAAAAGTCTAGGATTGATCAATGACCTAGCCATCACTTTGTCTCAGTTGCCTATGGAAAGCATGATGATGAACATTGTGGTAGCAGATGTACCTCCCAAGTTTGGCATGTTACTTTCCAGAGGTTGGATCAAGAGATTAGTGGATCATTACAAAATGATCTATCCTATGCTACTGTCCAAGTTTTCAGAGGTGAGAGCAAGAGATTATACAAAGAGGTGCAGTTCAATTATATAATCAATGATGAAAAGAATCCCACCAATCATCCCATATATGCTATCATTACTGATTTTGGAGCTTGTATCCTTCATATTGAAGAATCTTAGTTGGCCTCCATGCAACTCAGGAAACCAGTTTTCCAGATCGCTGAGTAAGAAAACCCACAAATTTGGGATATGTTTTTTGATGGGACTTGCTCTAAAGAAGTTGCAAGGGCAGGTGTAGTCCTTGTGTCCCCAACGTGGAAATACATTCATTTATCTTTCAAATTAACCTTTCAGTTCACAAACAACATCGCAAAGTACAAAGATTTGGTTTTGGGCTTAAGCGTTGCTAAAGAAATGGGTGTCAATGGCCTAAAAGTGTTTGGGGATGCAGACCTCATTATTTAACAAGTAAATAAAACTTTCCAAGCTAAGCATCCAAGTTTGAAGGCATACAAAGATGAGGTATGGAGGCTCAAGGATTCCTTCAATGATTTCAACATTTCTTATATTCCAAGAATGAAGAACCATCTTGCCAACTCCCTTGTTGTCTCTGCTAGCATGTTTATTCCTCGTTTACCTCCTAAATTCACATATGAAGTTTAGGTAAAATATAGACATCTCTACCTAAAAATGTCAAATATTGGAGGGTTTTTGAAGACAATGAGGAAATTAACAAGTTTTTGCAAGTCGTGGAGGAATTTTCTGAAATGCACATCGATCAGGAAAATGAAGCCATGGGAGAATGCGGCCAGCCCAAGATAAAAAGTGAGATCGGCCAAGGAAGCATCGTCCAGTTGCCCAGTGATCACATACCAAAAGGATTGGTGCCTTTAGAGAAGCTTTTCAATCATAACGACATGCCCTATAAGCCGATCGAAACAGAAAATGAGTCTGATGTTTGTAAATATAATATAGGGAGCCCAACCCATCCAAAAAACATAAATTTGTCCATGCATTTGTCCTCTGCCTAGAATTCCGAGTATTGCACCCTTTTGAAGCAATTCACTGAAATTTTTTGTTGGGAATACAATGATCTTAAAACTTATGACGCAGACATCATTCAGCATAACATCCCACTGGAAAAGAACACCATCCCTTTTAAGCAAAAATTAAGACCTATCAGCCCTCTCTTGTTGCCTTTGATTGAGAAAGAAATCAAGAAGTTGTTGGATGCCAAAATCATAGTTCCCCTGAGGTATTCAAAATGGATAGCAAACCTTGTGGTAGTAAGAAAGAAAAATGGAGAAGTCAGGCTTTGTGTTGACTTTAGAAATCTGAACAAGTTCTCTAAAAAAGATAACTATCCCCTGCCCAAGATGGAACACTTGCTACAAAGAGTTTCAAGGGCTAGAGTCATGTCTTTCTTAGATGGATTTTCAGGGTACAATCATATTATTATACACCCTGAAGATCAAGAAAAGACTGCCTTCATTACTCCTTGGGGCACTTTCATGTACTCCAAGATGCCTTTCGGAGTGATGAATGCTGGCGCTACTTTTTAGAGGGCCATGGACATAGCCTTCGTGGGAGAAAAGGACGAGTTTGTCCTTATTTATCTTGATGACATAACAGTCTTCTCCAACAACCACAAAGACCATTTACAACATTTGAAGAAGGTCTTCCTAAAGAGCAGAAAGTTTGGAATTTTAGTCAACCCAAAGAAGTCACAATTTGCTCTAGAGGAAGGCAAACTTCTGGGACATGTTGTTTTTGCTAAAGGTGTGAAGATTGATCCAGCAAGGGTTCAATCCATTCAGACATTGTCCATCCCAAAGTCAAAAATGGAAATTCAATCCTTCTTAGGTAATATTAACTTCGTAAGGAGGTTCATTCCAAACTTTGCAAAGCTTGTAAAGCACATCACTTCTATGTTGAAGAAAGGAGCATAAATAAAATGGACAAATGCTTCAAGGAGCTCTTTTGAAGCCATCAAGTAGGCTATCATGGAAGCTCCCACTCTAATCAGCCCAGATTACAACAAGGAGTTTTGCATGTTCTCTTTTGCCTCTTATGATACACTTGCAGCAGTTTTGTTGCAAAAAAATGATGAAGGCATAGAGCACCCTGTGGCCTTTTTCAACAAAACTCTAAGGGATGTTGAATTAAGGTATGAGCTTATTGAAAAATAGGCTTATGCTCTCATTAAATCTTTAAAAGCATTCAGAATTTATATTCTTCATTCCAAAGTAGTTGCATATGTACCTTCAGCCTCAGTAAAAGATATCTTAACTCAACCAGATATTGATGGAAAGAGGGCTAAATGGATCACAAAATTCATAGAGTTTAACATAGAGGTGAAGCCCACTAAGCTTGTCAAAGGCCAAGGCTTGGCTAAACTTATGGTTGAAGAAAATTGTAGCTTGTTAGATATAAATTCCAGGAGTCTGAATTCAGATGATGAGCAGACAGAGGGAGCAGTAGAAGAGAAAAAGCAGAAGTACTCTTTGGCTGAAAATCTGGCCACATGTGAATGGTATTACAACATAGTTCATTTTTTGCAAAAGCTAGAAGTCCCTCCAGGGCTTAGCTCAAGTCAATCTCGTGCCATTAAACTCAGATCAACCAAATTCTATATTGATAAAAATTTTCTTTATCGAAAAGACCCATCAGGAATCCTCTTGAGGTGTCTAGATAAAGAACAATCTATGGAAGTCATACATCAATTCCATTCTAGCATCTATGGAGGGAATCATTATTGGAAAACCACAGCTCACAAAATCTTGAGGGCTGGATATTATTGGCCTACTCTATTCTCTGATGTGATTTCTTTTGTAAAAGCTTGTGACAAGTGTCAAAGGTTTGTAGGCAGACATGAATTTCCCAAGAGATAGGAATTCTAAGGTGTTGGAGGGCATCTTCTATGATGATTCTAATTAACCATGGTGGGCTAGTTGTTGGTAGTTTCATTCTTTAACCTTCATCCTTGTATCTATCAATGATTGTAGAAGGAAGTATGGTATGTTGAGCCTGTGGTGAGGAGGTGTTTCTGTGCCAAACCACAATTCTTCAAGAAGCCTAAATTGATATTCATATACCACACTATACCTACCTTCACGTGATATGGGGTATAGTAGGCTTTCTCTCCTCACTCCATTTTTTACTTCAATGGGCTCCTCTCCCTCCCAAAAGAATTTCTTCTTTGCAGTTTGGATATCTCCCTTGTCTTCCTTTATCCAAGGCACTCCTAAGGGAAGTGTGGTAATTTTGCTTATGAGTTCATGGGTGAGCTCTATGGAGAGGCCTCTCACCACAAAATTGGCTTGGGTCCTGGTGAGTGGAATGAGGGAGAGAGGAAAATCTATGGCCACTTCATCATCATACCCACTAAATTTCTCAAAGTAACCCATCCAATTATGCCTTGTGAATATTTCTAGCATAGGAGGGTGTTGGTGAATCCTTACAGTGTCAATGGGCTCCCTTCTATTAAATCCCCCTGTCATTTTGTCTCGTGAATATCAGGAGCATAGATACAAAATTTTAATGGAGGAAATGGGACTTAAATTTAGGAGATTTTTATGTTCTTTTTACTTGGAAAAATGGAAGGAAATGTAGAGCCTACCTCCTCATAGTGCTTGTTGTAGCGAACCCCTATGTTTCCCCCTTTGAAATTTCTATATGCAAATCGTGTAGACTACTTGACTGTATCTTGTAGGATTCCTCTGTGATCCTGTAGGAACTCCTGCGCAAGAAAAAATGAATTTTTCCTCTCTTGTAGGTTGCTTGGGGATGAGAGCAACTTTTCTAGAGTGAGCCTTGAGAAGATGAATGCATGAGTGCATGCGGGTCAACGTTTATTTTCTCTTATGGTCAAGTTGAGTGAGGCAGTGTGATGGTAGCCAAGGTACGAATTTATATTTTTGGACAGTTGGTCCCCACTACCACATCATCATTCCTTTCACCTTGTAATCAACTCCCACTTCGGGCATCCATAGTCTTAACTGCTTTCGACCTCATCCTCCTTTTTTTTGAGTTGACTGCTACCACATGTGGGAGGACTAACTACTTTTTCCTCGCTGACTGAACAAAGGTGACCAAGTTAACTGGCCACCTTTCACTTATAAACCAACTCATTCACAACCTTTACATATTTTTATTACATTATGAAAATGAGAGAGTGAAGTGAGATACTTACCTATGGTAATAATACCTTGCTGCAGTTTGTTGAAGAAACGAGGTTTTTGCTATATGTTGGCTGCATGTGATCTCTCCTTATTTTTTATTTTATTGTCCTTTGATGATTTCTTTGATGTGCAGGTACCTGGTGTTGAATATGATAGTGTTGTTTCTACGATGGAGCTTCTTCTACCCTTGGATCTCCATGCTGGAAACTTGCTGCAACTTATGAATTTTATTATGTGGGATAGGCTGCTATAGGATTTCCTACAGGAAGTCTTGTCGCTGCTTCTCCCTCATAATTTTTAATAATTTATACTGTTGGGAATTGAGGATGATGAACATGGACAGAGAGGAGGTATAGGCATGTGTGAATAATGAGAAATAACCGTTCTAGTGTTGTTCCCCTTTGCTCTCTATCTCATTTTTCTCTGTGTTTTTTCTTGAAGACTGTAAATCTTTTTGAAAACTGATTTTTTTTAATGATGAATGCAAGGGTGATCAATGTGGAGAGAGGTATGGTAATGAAGAACTGAAGTAGGAATTATATTTTTTTGACATGTATAGGTCATTTCCTTGCCCTAGGATTACTTCCTTTAGGATTCCCAAGCCACCATAATTCCTACAGGATCATCCTGTAGGTTTTCAGAGGATCTTGTAGGTTTACAGGGAATCTTGTAGAAAACATAGTACCCTTGCAAACTGAGGAAAATGAGTGAAATAAATTAAAGGAATTGTGGAATGATGAAGGATAATGAAGGGAGAAATAAAAATATGAGTGGAATAGGTCCCTTTTTTTTATTCTCCTTTGCTTCTTTGATCGTCCTCTTGCTGACCTGTAAATAATTTTTCATGATTTTTTCTTTTCTCATTTTTATTTTGAAAATAGCTAGTCTGCCTCCAAGAGGTTTTCATCCTAGCTACTTGCCCTGGGCACCTCAAGAGAGGTTTTCACGCAGAGATATTTTTATTTCTCTCTTTTTTTTTACATCATTGGGCTGCCCCAAGAGGTTTTCAATCCAATTGTGGGACTCAAGTGCCTCATGTAGGTTTTCACCTGAGTGTCCTTATTTTTTCTTTTCTTTTTTTTTCTTTTTTTCTCAGTGACCTGATGAGGTGCGAGCTAAGGCTTTCTCCACCACCATCACTATTTTATTGATACCATCAATGAACCCTTGCTTTGACAATGGCCTTTTGTAAACTTTCAATCTGTTCCCATTAACAAGTAAAGGAATGGCCTCTACATCTATGGTTATGATCTGCATTGAACCATTATCATGACATCTCTCTATAACATAAGGCCCTAGCCATCTTGTCCTTAACTTTCCCTTAAAGTCTTTATACCTAGTGCTTTCACTTAGTAATTTCCCAAGGTTAAAGAAAGAAGTCACCGAGGTAACCATAAACCAACTTTTGGGCATAGGCTCTAGCTAACCTAGGGTCAGAGAGGGCTCTCTCTATATGATTTAGCTTTGTTTGCTTGGATTTCAGGCTAGATATGAATTTTATGGGGTTTTTTTATTTGTATTCAAGATTGAGTGGTGGGATCCTTGAAACATATTGATAGAATGATGTATTTAGACCATCGGGCTATGGAGTCAACAGAAGGGCAGCTGGACTAGATCAACTCACTAAAGGGAATGTTCAAAGGGAAAGATAGCAAAGTAGAGTGTAGGTCTTTGCACCAGAGGGGTGAAAAAGTTTTAACTAGGGTGAGAGAGAAATTAAGAATTCTCAGACTAGGATTGAAATGAGGAACAGAGTGTAATCAGAAACAAAGGGCAATTAAGAATCCTTTTCTATAGATTATAAAGAAACAACCTAAACTAAGGAGTAATTAAGAATTCCTTAGCTTAGATATCAGTAGAAAACATTTAAATGCATAACAGTTAAAACAGAGTGTATTTAAACAAATTCTGAGATATCATTCCATTTTATAGCATTCAGGTACATAAATACATTAAAGATTATAGAAAAACTTTAAGGAAGATAACAATAATTGTTTGCATTATGTTGAATGTGTTGTACTTGATGGAAACCCACTTGTAACTCGCTTGTACATGGTAACTAGATGAATCTACAAAAGAGATATCAGTTGTGACAGAATGCATGACAGCAGTATTTATAGATGTGATGAAATGCAGGGAAACTTCAAGGAATTAGTTCAGAAGGTAACTCTCTCAGATGACAAATCATAGTTCAAAACCACAGAATGAAGGAAAAAGAGGTATATGCAGGTTCCTCTCACCAAACCACGTATACATGTGAGATTGTAGACCAGAAGGTGCGTATGTGTATACACACACTTTCACGCAAGCAAAAGCACATACATGTTGGAAAACTTGGTTTTGGTCCATGGTATTTTGACCCATGGTATTGGTCCAATGTATCTTGTCCGAAGTGTTGACCCCAGGTATTGGGTCCAAGGTATTGGTCCTATGTGGTTTTGGACCATGGTATTGAGTAAGGCCTAAGAGTATAAAAGGAGGAGAAGATCATTAGGTAATGGTACTCAACAAGTCTCAATTATCTGATGAAGTGTAAGATCTAGTATGCAGGTTATGGGTTTATGATGTTGTGTTTGATCTGAGGCAAGGAGGAATCTCAGCAGTTGATGGAGGACAAGATCTAATGATGGATCTGGATCTTATGGCTTGGAATGAATCATATCTATATGGTTTGATCATGCTTATTCTAGACTATATATTGATGCATGTAATGTTCTGTAAATATTCTAATCTAGGTATAACTAAAGTCTGGAATAGCTGCAAATTATGAATGAATATTTACAGATGTATACACTGGTTGACTTTTGAAAAAGGGTGTGTACACATAGTTTATACACATCAAAGTAGCATATACCTTGTGAACTATGATGTTTGAAGTTACAATTGATTCTTGCTATTGTTATAGAGTTCTGGGTTTTTGCTTTATGTTATGGTGTCTGCCTTCTGGTGACAATGTTCAAATTGATTGATTTGCTTCAGTGAAGATGGATCAGATTTAATAATGGATCAGAATCATAATTACTTATCTTTATGTGATCTGATGGACTAGATCTAGTTGCTAACACATGTATTATCCTTCTTGTATATAATGATCTAGGTATGTCTAAAGTCAAGAAGTGTAGCGAAGTTATAAGTAAGAATTTGATGACATATACGCTAGTTCTCTTTGGTGATGTTGCATATACACACTGGTTTGGCTCTTCCAAGTAGCGTATGCACTCTGATGCATGGTTTTTGAGGCTATAGTTGGCTCTAAATGTTGTTGTAGAGTTATGGGTTTCGCTTTATGTTCTAGTGACTGTGTTATGATGACAGTATTCTGATTGGTTGATTTAGTTGTGGGTGATTCAGAGATTGATCATGCAAATGTCATTGACGGTTGTATTGTAGTGGTGATTGATTTTTTGCTTCAATGTTGTTAATGGGTCCAATATGAAAATTGGATGAAACGTGGACTTCAGATTATGGTGTTGTGTTCCAAGAGTATCCTGTCTGAAAATTTATGAAACATGGTACCTGGAGGAAGAAAGAAGGTTGTAGCCTTCTGTAGGTCGGCACTTACATACTAGTATATCGTCTAGTACAAAAGCTAAGGGGCTGTATCTCCTTTCCAGTATAAGCTGGAGAATGAAAGAAGGTTGTAGCCTTCTACAGGTAGAAGCCATCTACTGGTATGAGTGTGCACCAGTACATTGTTGTAAACATATTTTCTTATTATTAAAAAAAGACAGAGATGACAGCAGTAGGTGGTTTTTACCCAAGTTGGGTTTCCACCTTACATCTTGGTGTTCATGTGTGATGCTTATGTGTGATGGTTCCTTCTATTATTAATTCCACATGATTACTGTTTAATGTTTAATAAAGTACTGATACTTAAATTAAAGATCACATATGATGAATTAACATAATCATTAGTTTGCTGGATATACGCTTATTTCCTTAATCACAGTTGCATACACACATGGGTTGCCTTGGTTGAAGTAATGTATATGAAATTGAGTAAGAAAAGAAAAAGATTATTGACTTGACTAATATTGATTCACCCCCCCTCTCAGTATTATTTCCAACAATTGGTATAAGAGCAAGTCCTTTGGTAGAAGCTTGATTGCTTGAAGGAGATCCGTAGAACAATGGGAAAGAAGCTAAAGAAGAAAGTTTCTAAGAATAAGAAGACATCTCAGAGGAACTATGACAATGGGAGAATCAATTGGGGAATATTTGGAAGCAACACTTCAGATTCAAAATCACCTTAGAATGAAGATGAATAAGCAAAAGAACTATCAAGTATGAATTTTTTATCCTTTGGTGATACATTTCTCCACCCATTTGAAGATGATGAAAGTGATAGTGAGACAACTAAATTTTCTCTTATGGGTGAGGAAGAAAGATATCAAATAGAGGCAAAAGTTAAAAGGCTTACGGACAAAATTAGAGATCAACAGGATCTATTGGACAAAAGGGAATGTGCCTCCAAAGAAGAAGCTATCAAACTAAAAGCTCAACTAGAGGAAGGAAACAAGGTAAGGAAGCAATTCAAGGAAAAGGAAGATCAATGTCAAAAACTACAAGATGAAGTGACAACATTAAGAAATGAAGTAAATGAAAGAATCACAACAATAAAGAAACACACAGATAGATCCAGTTACTATGAAAGTCTTGAAGATAAGATCCTCTCGCTAAAAGAAGATCTTGAAGAATCAAATAAGAAGAATAAATAACTACTCCAAGCTCTTGAAAAACAAGAAAATGAAGTTCTTGAATTAAGACATCAGTTGGAAGAAGGAAGAAAAATTGAAGGAATCATGAAGAAGCAATATCTTGAAAAGGAAGAGCAACATCAGATTGAGGTAAATATTCTAAAATATAAATTAGAAGAAAAGCATAAGCTCTTATGATTACAAGATAGTACTAAGATCTTGGATGATATTATTAGTAGTCAAAGGTCTCCTACTATCAAAATTGGTCTTGGTTTTCATGAATCTATAGAAGGAGAATCTAGTTCACAAAGCAAGACAAGGAACTCTAATGCAAAATCTAAAATGCTCAAGAATGATATGAGAGGTCAATCCCATCAACAACCAAGGAAAGAAATTCTTCAAAGAAAATATTTTACTCTTAACTATGGAAGTGATAGTCGGTTATTTCCTCAAATGAATAATGTTGAATGTTATGAATTTCATAATATTGGACATGTTGCAACTAGATGCATAAGTAGAATGGTTCAAGACCATCACACAGAAAGATCATCATGTTCCAGATACTTTAAGGGATATTGTTTTTCTTGCAATATGTTTGGTCACAAAGCCATTGACTGCTATAGAAGGAATATAAAACATATGAGATGTTATTCGTGTCACAAGTTTGGACATATAGCAAAGGAATGCAAGAACAAAGTATGGGCACCACACCAAAAGGAGAAAACATCATCACACTTGAAGATATGGAAGAAGAATGAAGTACAGACAAAAAAATGTGGCAAGGCACAGTGTACAGACATAACATACTCAGGGGGAGCTGAAAGTGTGATACTTCAATGTTTTAAATATCATACGCAAGTTTCATGAAGACAAGTCGCGTATATATGCGAGTTCAAAGATGCACAGTTGTGTATATGTCGTTTGAGAAAAATGCAGTAGGACAGACTCAGAAAAAACTGATTTGATATGATTTAGACAATCATTAATTATCCTTTCTATCATGATGATAGATGACTAGAGTCTGTGGATGTCATTTAGAAGTTTTCTTTTATCTTCACAAGTTGTTGATAACTTGATGCATATCTGATTGATGATGATGCCTTTATACTTCTTACTAATATATGCAATGATCAGATCTCACAGTGAACCTGTGGAATAGGTTTAGGGGAAGAACATGATATGCTTCTAATAAAGCATTGTTGTTTATAAGTCTTTAGTACCTAATCAATGATGATGATGCTTATATGGCTAAATGATACATCTTGCTATGATATGGTTATGAGTTTCCCATGAAAAAATGTCATATGATTCTTGGGGTCACATAGTTGGTGTTCAGATCAGATTTGTGGATGATTCTCTGATGATGCATATATGTTTCTTACATGGTGATCTTCATAAGGATAAGGAGAAGTACGAAGCTTGAATACCCAACTTCATTATTTGATTATTAGTCACTCATATGCTATTGTCGTCATGCCTTCAAAGATGCATAAAGATCATATAATACAATTATGATGCAGGATTCCTATAGTTCTTAGCTCTCACATGGTCGAGGATTGTTAATGTTGATGATATCAAGAATCCTTGACAAAATATCTTGAGTTCAATGTTTGCTAGATACATAGTGCTATATACAGTATGTTGGATACATGGATGATTACTCAAAGTTGCATTGTTGGTTGGCCAAGATAATGGAGTTATTCCAAGTCACATGAAGACATAGTTATTTGAAGACATGATGATGATGAGTTCTTACCTATATGATGATAGGTTGATACTCACATATGTTAATTGATGCTTATCAGATGTGGGATGTTCCCGAGTGATGATACATGGATGGTATAAAAGATCATGCAGATCTTGATGATGATGTGATGACTATGGTGTTTTTCACATATGATATAATGTGAATAATTTTGTATGACATAGCCAGAATTGATTCATGGAAGGTTATGATAATTCTCAAGATCAAGAGGATGAGTTGATATCTATATGGAGACATACCTTGTCACGGGTTTATGATATCTACACTAATGGACATATATAGGTTGCCGATCGAGATGTTGTTGACAGATGCTTATGGAGCAGATCATACATTGTGTATGATAGCTGTTAATGACTATTATGGTCTTGTTTAGATATTTGGTCTCTATTATAAATGTCATGTATATCATTCGATGTAAAGGTCATATCAAGACCCATGATGTAATATTTTGTCTCTGTCTATTGTAGTCTTTTGATGAATCCCTCTTGGTCATATAATTTAATTTGTACCCCCACTATGCATGGTAAGCATGATGTAATATTTCAGTCATGTATAAACAATTGGTATCTGGTATCTCCCCACTTGGTTGGGTGGATGAGTCATGTCTATCCCCACTTGGTTGGGAGAATGAATGAATGTATGAGTCATTGGTGATAGGAAGGTCAAACTCACATAGTTGAGTTATAAATTCATGTTATTTTTCTTGAAAATATTTTAGACTCTGCATATACTCAGGGGGAGCATGGATGATACAATACATCTCAGCATGAACAAAGGGGGAGTTCAATCAAAGAATTCAACATGTGCCTAGGGGGAGCATGATTAATATACAACTATTTAGATATGAAATTATTCTACTCTTAGGGGGAGAAGATCTTGGTCCACTCGTTGCCCTTGATGTCAAAGGGGGAGAGTGACTTGGTGTTGTTGGTGTTTTTGTTGCCATCAAGTCCAAATGGGGAGATTGATGGAATTATGATGAATGTGTTGTACTTGATGGCAACCCACTTGTAGCAAAACAACTCACTTGTACATGGTAACTAGATGAATTTACAAAAGAGATATCAGATGTGATAGAATGCATGACAGTAGTATTTATAGATGTGATGAAATGCAGGGCAGCTTCAAGGAATCAGTTTAGAAGGCAACTCTCTCAAATGGTAGATCACAGTTCAGATCACAGAATGAAGGAAAAAGAGGTACATGTAGGTTCCCCTTAACCAAACTGCGTATACGCACGGGATTGCAGAACAAAAGGTGCATATGCATATACACGCACTTTCACGCAAGGAAAAGTGCGTACATGTTGGAAAACATGGTTTTGGTCCATGGTATTTTGACCCATGGTATTGGTCCAAGGTATCTTGTCTCAAGTGTTGACCCCAGGTATTGGGTCTAATGTATTGGTCCTACATGGTTTTGGACCATGATATTGAGTAAGGCCTAAGAGTATAAAAGGAGGAAAAGATCATTAAGCAAAGGCACTTAGCAAGTCTCAAATATCTGATGAAGTGTGAGATCCAGTATGCAGGTTATGGGTTTATGATGTTGTGCTTGATCTGAGCCAAGGAGGAATATCAACAGTTGATGGAGGACAAGATCTATGGATCGGGATCTTATGGCTTGGAATGAATCATCTCTATATGGTTTGATCATGCTTATTCTAGATATGTATACTGATGCATGTAATGTTCTGTAAATATTATAATCTGGGTATAATTGAAGTCTAGAATAGCTGCAAATTATGAATGAATATTTATAGATGTATATGCTGGCTGACTTTTGAAAAGCGCATGTACACACAGTTTCTACACATCGAAGTAGTGTATCCCTTGTGAACTATGATGTTTGAAGTTACAATTGATTCTTGCTATTGATATAGAGTTCTGGGTTTTTGGTTTATGTTTTGGTGACTGCATTCTGGTAACAGTGTTCAGATTGATTGATTTGCTTCATCGAAGATGGATGAGATCTAATAATGGATCAGAATCATAATGAATTATCTTTATGTGATCTGATGGACTAGATCGGGTTGCTAACACATGTATTATCCTTATTGTATTTACTTATCTGGGTATGTTTGAAGTCAGAAAGTGTAGCGAAGTTATAAGTAGGCATTTGATGACATACACACGGGTTCGCTTTGGTGATGTTGCGTATACACATTGGTTCGGCTCTTCCAAGTAGTGTATGCACTCTGATGCATGGTTTTTGAGGATACAATTGGCTCTAAATGTTGTTGCAGAGTTCTGGGTTTTGCTCTGTGTTCTGTGATTGTGTTATGATGACAATATTTTGAATGGTTGATTCAGTTGTGGGTGATTCAGAGATTGATGATGGAGATGTGGTTGATGGTTATATTATAGTGGTGCTTGATTTTGTGCTTCAATGTTGTTGACAGGTCTAGTATGAAAATTGGATGAAACATGGCCTTCAGATTATGGTGTTGTGTTCCAAGAGTATCCAGTCTAAAAATTTATGAAACGTGGTACCTAGAGGAAAAAAGGTCGTAGCCTTCTATAGGTTGGCAACTACGTACTAGTATATCAGCTAGTACAAGAGCTAGAAGGTTGTAGCTCCTTTCCAGTAGAAGATGGAGAATGACATAAGGTTGTAGCCTTCTACAGGTAGAAGCCTGCATACTGGTATGAGTCTGCACCAGTACATTGTTGTAAATAGATTTTCTTATTATTAATAGAAGGCAAAGATGACAACAGCAGGTGGTTTTTACCCACATTGGGTTTCCACCTTACGTCTTGGTGTTCGTGTGTGATGCTTATGTGTGATGGTTCTTTCTGTTATTAACTGCACATGGTTATTATTTAATGTTTAATAAAGTATTGATACTCAGATTAAAGATCACAAATGATGAATTAACAAAATCATTAGTTTGTTGGATATATGCTTGTTTCCTTAATCACAGTTGCGTACAAATGTAGGTTGCCTTCATTGAAGTAGTGTATATGAAATTGAGTAAAAAAAGAAAAATATTATTGACTTGACTAATACTGATTGACCCCCCTCCCCCTCTCAGTGTTATTTCCAACAATAACATGAGAAAATGCTTGTTTGCACTTCGCTTTACACATGAATCCTGTGAAATATCTTGTCTTTATTCATCAATCCAACTTGCTGGTTGAGTCAGTGATACAATAGCTTTATAGTCTTTTGATCAAGAAGTCTATAGAAATGTCTAAGAATCCACACAAAATATTTCAAATGAAGAAATATTTATACAAATTCTAAACTGAAATATCTTGAGAAAATATCAAGATTGGTTTTACAAATATCTCAAACTCTTTTACATTAATAGAACTTAAATAAATGACACTCAAAAACTAATGAATCTATTTGGAACTATATTTATGGATTGGTGGTGGCAAGGAAGAGAAATTCTAATTTGATAGCAACTCTTAATTGATGATGAGGCTTCCAAGTCACTAACTAAGTCCTTCCTTTGTGCATTCTGCCCCAGAAATTTAGCAAAATTAGGGTCCAAGGATACCTATGTATATCTCAATATGAGATAGATATGTAAAAATTTAAATATTTTAGTGTATATAAGTATGTTATTGAGATAAACGTCTCTTAGTTTCCCAAAATTCATCTCCATGTGTCCACAATATTCTCTACAAAAAGATGTCAAAAACATGACTTTGCACAATCCGAAAAATAGGCTCTGAAGATATGCATTTATCTCCCTTTTAGTAATACCTATGTAAAAAGTGAGTTACGTTTTTGTATATTAGCCTTTTAGGAACACAAACCTCCTCCATTTTCTCAAGATGCATCGTGGATTGGCCACGATAGTTTCTGCAGAATTATGACCTAAACAGGAAATTTCTGGAGAATGTACCATTTCTGCTCTGTTTTTTCATCTATCTTCAGTTTGATTTTTCAATCTGATACACTTTTACTGATACTCTTTCATTTGATACACTTTTACTTTGATGACCTGTCAATATCCTTTACTGTTCTTTTACTTTTACTGTACATTTTAACTTTTTACTGTGTATTTCAACAGTAAATCATTTAGTTTTTTATATGTATCATCATAAGGTAATGGATATTGATCAAATTTCTGTATGTTTGATCTGTTTGTCTTTTGACTGTATGCTTTATCTAGTTCCTTTGTTTTAACAATCAATGTTTCTGTGTGAATGATTTTTTTCTCTATTCTGTGTATAACTGTTTTCTTCTTTCGAATCAGTTACCGGAGAACCCACAGTATGAACATTTTTATGCCAACGTTTCAAATCCCAACTAGGATCCATCATCAGGACTTATGAATGATGATAAAAGAAGAGCTGCTTAGAAATAAATAAATAATAATGTGAAGAATTTTTGGATCAGCAGAATGTCGGCTTGAATGCTTAATTTTAATTAATTTAATTAATTATTTATTCAGTCAAATATTTATTTGTTGAGTTTTTTATCTATTAATTTTAACGAGTGAGTGAATATAATACTTTTAAATTCAAAACCTAAATGGTAATAAGATTTAAATTATTAATATAATATAAATATTTAATTAATTAATATTATTAAACTAAAATATTATTTATATTAATATATTAAATTAGATTTATTAATATTAATAAATTTTTATATTTTAAAATTAATATTTATTCTTAATTAATTAAAAATTAATATATTAAATTAATTAATATTAAAATAATTGATTTATTTATTAATATATATATTTATTTGTTTATTTATGTAAAGGATATGCTATACCTGGGATGTGTTGGCGCTCCTGATTTCCTTGATTAAGGGAAGCCAGCTCCTGCTAATCTCCAAGCCATTGTCTCTGTTCAGATTATGAGGATGTTTGATAATTTCGAGTGCTTCTATGATCTTTCGTCTATGATGCTGCTCCTCCCTTGCGACAATTGAGGTGCTTTCCAAGCAGATGTGGTGGTTTGTTTTTGAGGAGTGCTCTGCCAAGGCTGAAGTACGAGACCTTTCATTCCTAATATCGGCGTTGTGCTCCTTGAGCCTCGTCTGTAGGGAGAGACCTGTTTCACCAATGTAGCTTTTTCCACATGAACAATCTATTTTATAGACTCCTTTAAGCTGATGTTTGTCAATATCATCTTTTACAGACCTCATACCTTGCCTAATTGTTCCAGGTGCTGAGAAATGTGTGATAATGTTTTTCTTCTTTAGGATTCTAGTGATTTTGTCTGTAACTCCATGGATATAAGGTAGAAATACCTTACCACACTGAGGTTGGTCTTGGGCCTTAGGTTCATGAGACAACAACCTTCTCTCAGCTTTCTGTATGGCTCTTTTAATCTCCTGTTCCTTGTAGCCTATACTTTTAAAGGTTTCGACTAAATGATTCTTTTCTTCATTTAGATGCTCAGAGTCAGAAATTCGAAGGGCTCTGATAGCAAGAGTGTTTAGAACACCAAACTTCTGAGCTGGGTGATGGTGGGAATCCGCATGGAGGTAACTTTCAGTGTGGGTTAACTTCCTGAATACCTTGTGTCCTAGAGAGCCATCCTCTTTTCTGATGATGAGAACATCTAAAAATGGGATGCTCATGTTTTCTTCAAGTTCCATAGTGAATTTTATTTCTGGAGAGATAGAATTTAGGTGCATGAAAAACTTGTCAAGTTCTGCTTTTCCATGAGTCCATTTTATATTGGTATCATCGACAAATCACTTCCACCAGGCTGGTTTTAAGGGGTATGATTCAAGGGATTTCTTTTCAAAGTATTCCGTGTAAAGGTTGGACACGATTGGCGAAAGGGGTGATCCCATTGCCACACCAGATGTCTGCTCATAAAATATTCCTTGGAAGGTGAACACAGTTGACCTCAAGCAGATTTCATCCAATTCTAAATGAAGGTTTTTAAATAGATTTCCTTTCGAGTTTTGAAGCAAACAATTTTTGTGACTATTATCAAAACTGTTTATGCAAGCTCTGGTCTTCTGCTAATTACTTGAAGAATACAACAATTTTTTAATAAAATACAGGTCTACAAGGAGGTGACCAGATGCCATACTGAAACTAGGAATAACTGTGGACAAAGTCCGAAAGGTGCTCGAGAGGGAATCCATGGTGAAATCATGTCTTAGAGGCTCATGGTGGCATCAGAAGGGTTTGATAGGTTTCACTGTGTAATTGAGTAAAATGCATGAAAATGAGGATTTTCAAGGTTTTAACGGGTAATGGGTAAATTGGCATGGAATTTTATATTGTGAATAGTAGGTGGTTTATCGGTTTGAGTGGGGAGGTTGTTTCCTAGGCCATTGCATCACTTTTGTGGCGAAGGTGGTATTGAGGAGGGGTCACCCAATCTACCCCCATGCCTGACACATAGCATTTGGGTTTTGAGGGAAATCGCTTTGTCGGGTGGGTAATGATTGGCCATCGGGCTCGACCGATATGGCTGTGCACCATTTGATTTGGGGGCAGATGATTAGACGATAGTCGAATGGCAGACTAGCGCAAAGGAAATGGATGAAGGTTTGGGGGGACCCAGGGGTATTATTTACAGTGGATTGTGATTATTGTGGGGTTAATCACGGGGTTAGGGGATCGAACGGGTTTTAATGAAGATTTAATTTAACTTGGCAAAGAATTGATGGGTTAAGTGGGTTTCATCAAGGGGAATAGAATAAAACTATAGCTATAGTTAAACTATGGGTGGGGATAATGCATAGGGATTTATTTAAATAGGAGAAATGGGGGATTATGGGAGATATATAATTAAATTAGAAATTAATATGAAATGAAATGAGCAGAGATGAAAATTGTATTAAGTGTAATGTAATATTTGTACATTTCCTTTACATACACCTAACTTAGGATAAAATATTTTGTGGGTTTTTGAATGAAATGGGATTTAACATGGTATTTCTCACTTTTCATAGGCTAATGGAGTTTACCCTTAATAGAAAGAGTTTTATTAGGGAAATGAAGGGGGGTGACTTTTATAAGGGGGATTCTAACATTTGATTTCCATAAGTCATTAAATCAAGGGTCCGGTCCCACCAAAAGTCAGAGAAATGCTCTAAGCCTCTTTGAATTGAAGGATTAAAAGTACTAGAACATGCTTGTGGATAGGAAATTAGCAAGTATAGGGGAAAAATGATTGAGGTGGAGTTAATTAAATTAACTTGTAAACCTTTGCTTTTGCCTTCATAATCGATCATACATATTAGCACATATGTCTAAGCTGGATGAATGTGTTTTGATCCAACCAATCTTATACTTCAGCAACCTTTCTTCTACTTACCCTACCATTTTTTCTTCATTTTATGTGGGTGCATTTAAACTAGCAAACCCTTATCATCCATTTTTCTTTTGAAAATTAATCTATCTAATTCTAACCTTATATCATCCAAGGGTTCAGATTAAAATGATGAGCTCCTATTATTTTCTCTACCTATCTAATGATCTGCCAAGATTAAGTTGTTTGGTCATATTTTATTCTCTAACTATAAACATAAAATTCAAAGCATGAAATAGTCAAGATTAAGCAGTTTGACTACCATGGGTTGTGGCATGAATAACAAGTTGCACATAATCATTATTATACCTCAAGTAAATAGTAGTCACATTTAGACTTTCACACTTTCATGGTCTCTTTTTGTTTTTTGGGGTTCATATATTCTCAGTTTTTGACCTTCTCTTTTTCTTTTTGTCCTTTCATATTTCTTTTAGGACATACCCTCTTTACATTTTTTAATTCTAATATAAAAAACATTTGTAGAAAGAAAAGGTATGTATAATATTACAATACTGACCATAGTTAATTCAAAATTATGAATCCTATTATTATAGGACCCTAACACCTGGAATCATATAACAAAGCCCAATCACCTTCTTGAAATTTCTTATCCTTGATGTTCTTATCATACCAGATCTTCCTCAGAATTTGAGTTACCTCTGCATGTAGGAGGGCATGCATTTTGAACTCATCTAAACCATTCAACTGGAGCAATCTCTCTTTTTGTGCACTCCTGAGATCTAGATCTAGTTGGGCTGCCATCCTCAATGTATTATACTCAAACTCAATCGAGAGCAGGGCATTTTTCCCATATACCAGCTCATAGGGTGTGAATCTAGTGGTGGTCTTCTAGGTGGTTTTATAGGCCCAGGTGGCCTCAACTAGTCTATCTACCCAATCTTTCCTGCTACTGCTAACCACTTTGGTCAAGATGCCCTCCAGCACCCTGTTGGTCACCTTCACTTTCCCATTAGCTTGTGGGTGATATGGAGTGGAGGTTATATGTTTGATCTTGTGCTGGTTTAGCAAGTCTTTAATCATTTTGGACATAAACTGGCTACCTTGAACAATGACCAGTACTCTAGGGTACCCAAACTTGTAAACTACGTTCTCCCTTAAGAACTTAACCACCTTCACCTCTGTTGTTGCCTTGATAGCCTTGGTTTCATCCCACTTAGTCAGATATTTAGTGCATACAATGATATACCACTTTGGCCCAGAAGAAGGGTCAATAGGTCCAATGAAGTCCATGCCCACTTGTTGAATGGCTTGAAAGTCACTTGAGGCTGCAAAGGAATTTCATCTCTTGGAGTAGGCTTTCCCTTCCTTTGGCACCGATCACACTAACTAGTATATCTTTTCACATCCTGAGGAAGAGTGGGCCAATAATAACCAGCTTGTAACACTTTAAATGCTATCCTCCTTGCTACAAAGTGACCTCCACAAGGCCCATAATGACAGGCCAGAAGGATTTCAAAGACTTCCTCCTCCCTGACACATCTTCTCAAAATTTGATTCGAACCTAGTTTGAAGAGCTTGCCCCAATCTATGTGAAGGGGGTAATCTTCCTCACAGTGTTTCTTTTCTCTTTGGAGGAAAAATTCGGTGGGAACTGTGCAAATACCAAATAGTTTTCTATGTCAAAAAACAATGGAGAGAGAACTAAAATGGAGAAAAAGTGCTCATCTGGTAACTGATCATTAACCATTCCCTCCTCACCTGCCAACAAAGTTAAACTGGACAAAAAATCTGCAACAACATTTTCATTGCCAGTCTTATCAACAATAGTTAGATCAAACTACTGTAATAAAAGTAATCATCTAATAATCTGGGCATTCACATCAGGTTTATTCATTAAATATTTTACTGCAACGTGGTCAATATGTACAAATGTTTGATATCCTGTAATATGATGCCTAAATTTGTTCAATGAATGCACAACAGCTAGGAGCTCCTTTTTGGTCACTGTGTAGTTCAATTCAGACTTTGACAAATTCTTACTGATAAAGTAAATGGAATAAGGAAATTTTTCATCTACCTGGCCTACGACTGCCCCTATGGCTTTATGTGAGGCATCAATATGTATATGAAAAGGAAGGGCCCAATTTGGGCCTCTGAGAATCGGTGTAGTAGTTAACTTGTCCTTCAGGGTGTTTAGGGCCTCTTAACAACTTTTTGACAATACAAACTCAAAGTCTTTGGCCAACAACCCAAATAAAGGAGAAGCCAACTTGTTGAATTCTTTTATAAACCTTTGGTAGTATCTAGATAACCCTAGGAAACCTTTGACATCTATCTGCTTTTGTGGAGGTGGGACCCTTTAGATGATAGCTATCTTATTGGCTCCACCCATAGTCCTTGTTGAGATATTGAATGACCTAACATAGTCCCTACAACGATCAAGAATTCACATTTTTTGGGACTGAGAGACAAGTTCATTTCAATGCATTTGTGCAGCACCTTGCCTAAGATGGACATAGCCCCCTATAAATCACATCCATAAGGCATAAAATCATCCATGTAAATCCCTACCGCATCATGGACTAACTCATAAAAGATACTCAAAACTGCTCTCTGGAAAGTGGAAGGAGCATTGCATAGGCCAAAAGGAAGGACCCTACTACTCCAAAGACAAGTGAAGATGGTTTTATCTTGGTCTTCTAGGATGATTTGGATTTGATTATACCCGCTGAATCCATTTAGGAAAGAGAAAAAAAAATTCCCTGCCAGACCATCTAGCACTTGGTCAATGGAAGGTAGAGGGAAAGGGTCCTTCTTTATGGCTTTGTTTAACTCCCTATAGTCGACACAAATCCTCCACTTACCATTTTTCTTTGGAACCAACAGCAAAGGAGAGACCCACTCACTGTCTGAGATAGGATAAATGAATCCTGCATCTAGCAGCTTTTGCAGTTCTTATTTGACTATATCTTTACGAGCTGGATTCATCCTCCTTTGGGGTTGCCAGACTGTCTTGCAACCTTCTTTGATCTAAATGTGGTGTGTACATAACGAGGGGTGCACTCCCTTCATTTCTTTTTAACTCCAAGCCAAGGCATCCAGGTGTTCCTTTAGCAGGTTGAACAACTTTTCTTCTTGGTGAACATAAAGAGATGGGTTGATTTTCAAAGCTCTTTCGAGGCCGAATTCTATAGTTTTGACATGGATAGGGTTGGAATCAGCTAAGCATAGATCCATTTGATGGTTTATTTGGGTTTACTTTACCACTTCTTCTAAGGACCATGTACTGGGAGTTGGACTTTGGAGTATGTGTTCAATCAAATCATATTCATCCTGTTGCCCCCTCCCATGGTTGTTTCTAAGGTATAGAGTTGGGTGGAATAAACTTCATCTTCCTCCTCCTCTTCCAGCCACAAAGGTAATTCATGTTCTATAGATGGCTAAGTAGGAGGGTAGAGGACTCGCTGCTTGGATATATGCCCTTTTTCTATGGTCATATTTCCATCCCTGCAGCTAATGTAGGCATCAGCAGTGGCTAACTAGGGCCTCCCAAGGATGAGAGTGTCACTAGTAAGCTTGGCCTTAGGCTGCAGGACTAGGAAATCTGCAGGGTACTCCCAAGAGTCAATGGAGACCATCACATCCTCCACAATCCTCTCAGAGGTCACTATGGAGTAGTCTACAAGTTGCAGAACTGTTGTGATCTTTCTCAATGAACCTTGGAGGTTGAGCTTGAGAATGGTTTCCTTGGTCATCACATTAATGGTAGCCCAAAGATCATTCAAATTTTGTGGGACAATGGTGCCATTGATGTGCACATCTACTACAGAGCTTCCAGGGTCCAAATACTTTGGACAGATCACCTGCCCTAACATTAAGTCGGATAGTTGTCCAATGAAATTAATGGTAGGGGCATCTCTTCTTCACCTCCCTATATGCTTGAAGCACTTGTCCTTAATCAACTTGTTATAAATAGGTACATCTTCAATAGCTTGGAGAAGTGGAATTTTGACACAAGTTTTTCAATTCTCTTAAAAGTTCAGTCTATCTTGGGGTAGGATCTGGTGGTTGGATTAATATGTCAAGAAAGGGTGATGGATTTACTTTAGGTATGATTTCCTCTCTTTCCTCCTCAACCTCCCTAGGTGGAGGTAGAGGTTGGTTTTCTGGGAGTACTCTCCTAGATCTCAAGTTGATTTCCTAAATTTCCACAACATAAGTTGGATAATATGTCTCTCCACTATATAGTTTTTGTGCCTATCTATTGTTCGGGTTCAGATTTGGCTAGGCAGGAATCTGGGGTTGTTTAGGTGGAGCATAGTGCAACAGCTGTGGTTGAACAGGTGGTGAAGGAAATAAAGCTGGAGAATTGTTGTATGGGGGCCTCCACCCCTGGAGCGGTGCACTCCACTTAGGTTATGGCAGAGCATACGGTTGAAATGACTTGTTGGCTAGCTAGGAATGATACTGAGGTGCAAAGGACCAAGAAGGAGGTGTAGACTAGGAAGGATGAGCAGGGGGGCCCCAAGAAGGTATGGATGTGGTTTGGTTGGGGTTGTAATATGCATGGGATGACCCTTGCATGCCCTGCTGGTATGGCCTAGGCCCATGAGGTCTCCTTTGGTTTATGTAGTAGAGCTATTGAGTTAACCCTTCAACTCCTTGATATACAACTTTTAATCCAGAGAGGGAAGGGCACTTGCATGTGGAGTGGTTTTCTTCATAGACTAAGCAGATTTCAATAGAATTTAATGGGCATTCGTTCCTAGGGTGCCTCCTGGTGCATCTAGGATAGAAAATGGCTAAGGCTCTCTCTGCTTCCTCCTTTTTTCTCTTAATGTGCATAGTGTCCATTTGTAGGGAAATTTTTTGTAGCATCTCACTCATGAAATCCTCTAGCATGTTTCCAATTTCACCCTTGATGGATGAATTGGGAGAGGATGGACTGACCATAGATTTACTACCCCTACTCCTTTTCCTAGATGCCCTAGAATGGTTTCTAAAAACAATATTGATATCCTCATAGGGTAATTGGTAGATATCCCCACCTTCTAACAACTTTAGGGTATCCAGAAGATCTTCCCTTACTCCTCTAAATAGGACTAGCTTTAGTGACTCAGGGTCAAGTGTGCACCTAGCACTTTTGTAGCTAAGCTAGAAGATTTCTTCATAATCCTATAGGGATTTATCATTCCCTAAGGTCAACTTAAAAATTTCCTCTTTAGTGTCCTTAGACCTGCATTAGTCTCTATACTTTTTTTTGAAGGCTTGTTGCATCTGAGCCCAAGTTGTGATGTTATCTCCAAGTAAACCCATGAACCAGCGCAAATATGTGTCCTTGAGAGTCGATGGAAATAGTTTCAACTTGTTCTCATCACTGGTGTCATCATAGGTTCAACAAATGACATCAAATTCAAATAAGAAAGTGTCTGGATCTTCTGAAGTCAGGCCATGGAAATGAGAAAGGGTAGAGGGTCTTATATTTTTCATCTTAGTATCCCCATTGGTTTCCCTGATGTGGAAGGCACCCTCAACTCTTCCCTTATTTCCTCTGTCATTTATGTTTTCAGCCATTGGTTCAATAAGAATGGGTTCTTCTTCTTCTTCTTCCCTGATAGGTTCTTCGAATATGTTTGGTTGCTCACCTAAGGGTTTCTCCAGTTCACAGCCACTGAAGAAGAGGGAACGTTAGCTGTTTGAAGCAGTGGGGGTATTTGGAAAAAATTTCCTTAAGTTATCCCTATTCATATGAGGCATAAAAAAAATGCTTTGATGTGCTTTGTGTTTTTTTTTCAAACTTTGAAAGTAATTATAGAATTGAAATTATAGACTGAATGGAAACTACTGACTAAATGAAAAATTAAGTACTTGAAATCTTACTTGCAAAATGGAAAGGAAAGAAAATAATGTAGAATGGAAAAGGAAGCAAACTAAATTACTTTTGTAGAAATGAAACTACTAATAGAATATTAGAAACAAGAAATGGAACAAAGAAAGTAGTAATCACATATTACTCAGACACCTCCCCGGCAACGATGCCAAAAAGTGGCTTCCTGGAGGTTTTCCCTCAATTCGGCCTCAAAGCAAACCACTACAAGAAAATCTACAAGATGTCCTAAAAAGCTACAGTATTCCCTATATTTCTATAGGATACAACAGAGAGAAAAATGATGGGTTCTAGAGGTGATGGAAGGCTTAGGGAAGGTGGTTGGTGGATGGAATGGAGTGAGAAAATGCCTAGGATCACTCAGAACTGAAAACCAAGGTTGGGAGATGGTTGGATTTGCTCGACATGCTTGGAGAATTTTCCATGTAAAATGATGAAATTGGTGAAGGTCTTAGTGAAAGCAAGGAATGATTATGGATGGATTAAGTTGGAAGGATGTTACCTGCTATGAAATCTTTCTCTACTTCTGAAACACCTGCACTGCATCAAAAAATGATATTTGCCCAAAAATCATGTAAACAAGAAGAATTTAAATGGGCTAGAAAAATAGAGTTTAATGAGCTAACTGTCTACTTAATGCATGAGGAAAATTTGAAAAATAAGATGAAGTCATTGATTAGATCTATTGTAAGACTAGTGGAAGAAATGGTAATTAAATCCTACACTTGCAAACTGATCAAATGTTGGTTCAAGTATAGTAAACTCTAAATTCTATGAGAAAGTAAAAATATGTCTTTGTGGGGTTGCATAGGGGTTCTTTCCTCAAATCATGATCCCTGAAGGAGGAAGTGAGGCCAAGACACCTATTGACAAATTTTTGGTGTTCCTTTTATCCCCTCTAACCTACTGCTGAAGTAAAGCACAAATGGAAGAAAACAAATAAACAAACTAATCAAATCTACACTACTTGCAATGAAATACTTCTAAGGATAATTTAACTATGAATCTATGAAACTAATCTAAGCATAAAGATGCAAGAAGATGAGCCTTTGCTGCTAGGGTTGGGCCCTAACCCAAGAGCTTTAGCCCTCTTAGTTAACTCAGTATTGGATCATGAAAAATCTAATTCTCATTATCAAAATAGAAAATTACATAGCAATGTATTCCACAAGTCTAGAGCTCCAAAATAACTAGTGCTTTTACAACAAAAATTCGAATCCTAATGAGGCTCTAGGCCTATTTATTTATACAAATGAAGTCTCCAATGACTTCCTTAAATCTAGGGAGGCTTGGCTCCAAAACTTGAGATGAACTAACTCTTTGATTATCACTTGCTCAACTGCCTTTTGATCTTCATGACTTGGCTGCTTGTACTCCGAGCTAGTGTGATTGATGGAGGAATATTAGAATGAGGGAGAAGTAAATGAGGAGGACTTACCTCCTATAATCTCTCTTCCTTGTCCCATTCAAGTTTCAGCCTTTAATCTTGCCAAAATTCCTTGATTTTCTCTCACAAAGATGCACTTAATGCACATTAATCCACTAGGAATAATAACTCACATTGACTCATCTCATTAAACAAAATATAATAAAAAAACGTAATAAATTGTGAGAAGAGTTGATTTGACTAATCTAGGAGGTGAATTAAGGTCCATACAGTTACCTAATGATGAGGCTCATCAGTTCTATCAGTTGTGCTAATGTTTTACTAAACTAGATGCATGGTATATATATTGATTTATAAATGACTCTTCCTTTGTAGAAGCAACTTCTTCATCAAGTGAAATTTACAAGAATTGTTTTTGCATGATTTCAGTTAGAGTCCCATGTAACTTCATACGTAAACAACCCTGGCGAAGACTCTAACAAAGTACATTTAAAATTTACTTGATAAATTCAATCAACAACTCCTTTTAGAGTAAACACACATTAGTTTAGGCTAGGATCTTGGGTTAGGCAGTTGTGAGTTAACTACGCAAGATCATACACCAAAACTAGTGTCATTAATGAGGGAAATCCTTCTGCACTCATACTATCCAAGACCACTCCAGTAAAAGTGTAGCTAAATAAAAGACAACATCAAACTGTAAATGAAGGTAGCCCGCCTTCACTTACATCTTCTTTGGGTATTTTGTATATCGGGGATCCCTTTAGGGATATCGAAACTGAGTCAGGGACTCAGGTATCTTGCCCACATAGCATACTGTCCGTGACTATGTCCCCCTCGGTAGTGTCTGTGATTTGAGGTAACCATAGTGGCCATACTTTTAGGGATGAACACAAGGTGATTGGAATGGGCTGCCCTAGTACCTAACACAGATGAACCTACTTTGTCTTCTGTTTTTGGGAGGGTGCTCGACTTCATGAGAGTACTTGGCCCCTTAATCTAAGGTCCAGACAAAGCTCAAGAGTAATCGTAACTATACATTTGGCCAACTCTCTCTTTTATCCATTATGATACTGGGTTTCGTCTCCAGCAAATGGTGGTTATCAGACAAGGTCATACCCTCTGCCTGTTGATTGATTTCTTTAGTGTATTTTTTATTTTTTAAGTGCCAGATTGTTATCACCGAGACTTTAATAAATATCACTGTAAAATCTACTGATAAAATTTATCGGTCAACATGGCTACATCTGGCCCTTGTCATCAATCTAGATGGTTGTTAGCTCTTCCCCCACCCATTCTGGAGGATCTGCCGAGCCCCATTGAACCAAATTACCCATCTTCAAGCAATCAATCTCTGAGATCTTACATTGAATCAATTTGGACATCCCATGATTCAAGCTTACTAGAAGATTTATTTACTGAAGGTTTCATTCCTCTGTAAAATCCTCTGATCACGAATCCGTTAGGACCACTCTTGATTCTAGTTGCATTTGTACCTCCTGTGCCTTCTGTTGGACCTACACCACCCATCCCATCGACGACTAATGGGTCCTGGGATTTTGTGGACACTTTTGGTCCACCACCACATCCCAAGTCGACAGTCAGTACCACCAGCAGCTTAATCCCTTTTAATTAAGAGTTAATCACAATTTAATTAGTACTAAACTCCAACTAATCTATGTGGTTAAGGTTTAATGCTAGTGGTTAAAGAGTGGTGGTCACATGCGCATTTAACTCTAATGGTTAACACTAGCGGTTAGCAGTTGCCTGGCAGTTACATTAATGCTGGCAGTTAAGTTTGTGGTTGGTCACATTCTACCATTAATTTTAGCGGTTAACTCTTAAACTCCAAATTTTAACACATCAAATACAATGTGTGCCCATGATATATTAAGAATCAATGTGGCAGTATAATGGTAAGTCATGCAGCTAGTGTAGAGGAGGTCGCAGGGTCGACTCCCAGTGCCTCATAAAATTTTTTCTCCATACGCTCATTTTCCATTTGGCCTATGGGAGGGGCACGTGGCGACCTCCGAGCTTGCCACGTGTCACTTTCCCATTGGTTCTTCCACAACCAATCATAAAGAGCCACATCACTAGGCTACAAGCGAATCAAACAATGACACTTGGTAAGCCCTCATTAGGCGTTGACCCCGTTGACCTACACAGTCACCTACCTTGTCATCTACCATGTCAGTTGTACAGATTATTGATTGGGTAGTATCAACATTTTTTTTTTGTTTGGTGAAATGGTCAGCAAGCTCTAACTTCCTCATATGAACTTTTTTTTGAGTGAAACAAGTTGCATTGGGATCATATCGCCGAGACCGACGTGGTCATTTTGGTTTCGAGCAATTCTGGCACTTTGATTTTTCAGCAATTTTTGCCCCTAATCCAGATTTTGATCACCTTGTAAGGTCTAGTTCTGTAAACCAAGTTGTTCCAGCATAGCAAAGGGCTTGAGGTTATTCGAGGCTCCAGAGTCCAAAATACAATTATGCAATAAGCGGTCATGAATTACCAGGGTCACATAAAAGGGTGCAATGGAAGGATAAATTTCTTCAACATGAGGCCCAAAAACATCCATTGGTCTTTCTTCTTGAAGGTTTAAGTAGTCATGAGATGGTACTGAGGTGGATGGAAGCATGAACTGGGAGACTTGGGCTTTATAAGTGGGTTATTTTAGAAGTACCAGCTTTGTTGCAGTACCGACCAATCTCATTGTGTAGCAAGGAATTTTTGTGTTCTTGTATTGACTCTGCTAGGGTATTGGTTAGACCTATTGGTAGTGGAGCAACAACAAATATGGAAAATCATACTATGAAAATCTTAGGCTCGCAAATTCCACTACCATTTCCAACTCGAAACATTGCAGTGTTGTTGAATATTATGTTGTTCTCAATAGAGAAAGGTATAAATGGGACCATGTTTATTCACGGGGTAAGTGGGGAGACCAAAGTAATCTACATGATGAATCAATACTCCCCAAAGAGCCAAGATCTTGCATGAAAGAGTTAACCAAGGCAAAGAAGCTAGAATTCTACTAGTGTGTTTCCAAGTGTTGTCACTACTACAACAACATCCAACATTTTGGCTTATGCTCAGTTTCAGAAGCTTCCTAAATCTTGAATATTGTCATTACAAACATTGAAACCCATTCCATGTGTATTCTTGAATTATTTCTTTCCCTTTTTCAAGATAGGAAAAATGTCATATTTTTACATGTTATTTATCATACAATGTGTATAAGCATGTTTTGGTGGTTTCAAGGAGTCATATTTGTGTAAATTCATTTTCTTAACCTTGTAAACATATGTCCCAATAATTTATAAAGTTTTAAGCATTGTCACACAAGTGTCATCACGGTCTTCATAAAGTGTATATTTAGTATGCCACTTATTGTAAGTGGTCGTAAAGTCGTCACACTAAGGGGATTTTTTTTTCATGTGTCTTGGATGATATATGTCGTCAAGTGTTTGAAGTGTGTGATCAATGTCAAGTCTTATCACTGTTCACATCAGCCTCACTCATCCCACACTTGGTAAATTTCTGATAAACTTTCTGACCAAGCAATCCATCTTCATCCAACCTTCTTGCACTGTGAATTGTGTAGTCTCAACCCTTTAGTTTTGACCTTCCCCCTTGAAACTACGTAATCCATAGTTCCTACCTCCTAGGACTATTGCACTGTATAATTCTCGTCCTCAATCCCGAGCCTTGGCTCCCAGAATTGTAGAATCCATCTTCCCATCCTAGCCTCAACTTCACATTCAACAATCCCTAGCCTCAAGCTCAAATCTTGAGCCCTTGAGCTACACAATTTCTTAATGGACCAGTCTCATCTATCTCCCAGAACTACACAATGGGTTGATCTAGTGCCCATCCCTTCAACCTGTCACAATGACCTTTGAAATTGTGCATTTTTCTCCCTCACCCTAGCTTGGACTGTGCATTATGCAGTCTCAAGGCTTAAGGATCACCCCTCGCTACTTAAACTATGCAATTGTGGAGTCACTAAGCCCCTCTCGTAGCTTGTCACTGATTTCAACTCAATCAATGGATCAACATGCATTATCTTAGACTAGGATTTTTTGAGGGATTGATGCCATCTCGTCATGAGTGAATTGCATATGCAAGTATCCTATCATGCCATGGAAATATGATGAAAATGAAGATGAATAAGGGAAGCATGTTGAAAGACCTCTTTGTCATTGAATATGCAAGTTAATCAACCAACACAAAGCAAAGGGTCATCATTTTTCTACCACAACTCAAGACATGAGATCATTGAAGAATCCTTACTATCAAGACTTACGGAGGTGGATAAAAGAACACTCTCAAGTAGACACATAACAAGGAGCATCTATAGTGGCTTGACATTGCCATATCATCAAGAATCCCATGTCAGTAGTGTCATGTCATGTCATGTTATGAGTTGTCACATGCCACACTATATTGTGGATGATGAAAATTATCTATTCGAAATGTATTGTAAAGTGGAAGTCAAAAGGACACATTCCAACTATGGAGAGTCATTTAAATTCGAAAAGTCATAGGAAGTCAAAGATTCATGAAGGTAGTAAAAGAGTCACAAGGAAGGTGAAGCATCACCTCATTGGTTATATATACACCCCCATTGTATGAGTAAAGGAATTTTCACCTTGGATCCTCTCGCATAACATGAGAGAGACAAACTAGTTCTTTTGAGGAGCAAGGAGTGGTTCCAGTGCTCCACTGTTGGAGCTAGTGGTGTTAATTGTATACATGTGTCTTGGAAATTTTACTTAATATAAGAAGCCTCATGGCTAGCACGTTCTTCATGCATGGATTATGAATATTTTTAAGACTATTCTATTGATGTTTGTAATTCATGTTTTCTTTCATTTGTGCTAGAGTAGTTGAACTATTTCGGTTATTTTAGTACTTATCATATTAAGAATGTGTTGTAATGGTTACTATTGTTGTCACATCCTTTTGTACTATTCCAATGGATATTATACATATCTCCTTTTTTTATTGATTGTATTAACGATCAGATCTTTGTGGACTATTCACTAGATGTTAGATGGATCATTCTTGGTTGCATGTGTCTCTACTAGGGTGGTACTATTACCTCTCTCTTAGAGGCACACTTTCTTTTCTACCTATGCAATAGAAGAACCTTGACACACTTACATATGAACATCTTCTAGGCACACTCACTTTGTTTTGAAAGGACCATTTGCATTCCTCTCTCTTGCTGAAAATTAGAGCCAAGGAAAATATTTAAGAAATTGACAATCCGACCATATTCGGGATGGGGCTCCTATCTAAAATGGTGTGATTTATAATTGGGACCGCATATTAGGTAGATCCCCTTGAATGTTGGCGGGTCCAGCATCATCAACACCAAGCACGACATAATATTGGACTTAGAAAAGATCAGAGATCATAGAATAGGAAACCCTTAGGAATGTGGATGATGTAAAATCATTCATGGGAATAACAAGTTATTTCAGGTGATTTATCAGCAACTTCTCACCGATTGTCTATCCTATTACATAGTTGTAGTGAAAAGAGAAGAAGTTTGAATGGATTGGGGAGTGTGCGGCTAGTTTTGAGTAATTGAAGCATTTTATTACAAATGCTCTAGTCTTGAAGATTGCATATCTAGACAAAGAGTTTATGGTTTTTATAGTTACTTGCAAGAGAGGAATTGGTGGATCCTTGATGCATGAATGATAGGTGGTATGCTATGATTCAAGGAAGTTGAATGAGCACAAGAAAAACTATGTGTAAGCTATCATTCATGCATTTAAGATGTGGATACATTATCTTTGTGGAAGGAGGTTAATATTCATGTGTGATCAAACTACGATGAGGGACTTATTTTATCAGCCTAATCTAAATTCCAAGCAAGCTAGATGCTTGGCCACTCCCTGTGGGTTTTATTTTTATATTAGGTATATTAAGGGGAAGGAGAACATGGTTCCAGATGATCTTAGTAGAAGAGTGCTGGTGAATCACAATATAATAGCTAGTTCTTATGGGACAAACTTATAGGAACGGATCTTGCAGGTAGGACAACATGATGACATGTATCAATAGCTTAAGCATAGGCTACAATAGTAGGGTATAGGTGATCAGTAGGTGGATTATCATCTCACAATATATGGCTTGGTCAAATTCAGGAACAGGATTTATGTACTAGATGACAGTGAAATCAAGAAGCTTATCTTGAGAGAGTTTCATGTTAAGCTATATTCAGGTCACCCGAGATATCAAAAGACACTAACAACAATTAATAAATTATACCATTGGATGAACTTGAAGAAGGAGCTGGTTGAATTTTCTATGAGAAATGGGAGGTTATTTTCATCGACTTCAATAGAGGATTTCCAAGGACATCAAAGCAACATGATTCTATTATGGTTGTGGTTGGCAAGTTAAGTAAGGTAACACACTTGATTACATTTAAGTCTACAAATTCATCTAGTGAGGTAGCTCATAATTTCATCGGGGAGATAGTGAGATTACATGGTGCTACTAAGAAGATTGTATCTGAGAGAGATGCCAAGTTCACTTCCAGGTTTTCGAAATACTTCTTTTCAACTTTGGGGACAAAGTTAGCCATTAATTAATCACCTGGTTGGTATTTTCATACATTAATATGATACATTTCCTTATTGTGATATATGAGAATTTGTAGCAATTATGTTGGCAATATTATGGTTGAATTGCCAAGGTTTCTATGGTAGTTATTTTTTGGTTATATGTTGGTTTTATGATGTATTCCATCTATGGCTGTTTACATGTTTTGATGATCTATTGATTATATTATGAATATATATACTACTATTCATTGTTTCAGCTATATGAAGAGGGCATAAAGTCTTCTTGGCGATTCTTGGATGAATGCCAGACTATTATGATGAGATAAGCATTCATGATTTGTAGAATATGTGCTTTCCATGTGTTTGATGAAATGTCTAGTGTGTTCTAGGTAGCCTAGGTCAAATTCTTGATTCGAGTTTGAATGTTTAGCTTTATCCTCGTGTCAATAATGATTTTTGAAAATATCAAGAAGATCTAAACAGTGGTCTGGAGGCTAACCTGGAATTCTGGCTCAGATCTTAGTACCACAACTCTGAAATGGGAAAATTGGGTCACAATCGCATGGAAGTAGTGTTGTGCATGTAGTTGGAGCCCTATAACTACACTCAAGCCTTGTCATGCATGTAGTTAAGATTCTAGGTCAATGAAAAGAGCCTAGTTCAGGGCTTATTCACCTAGGGTGGTCCTTTGGCCTTTGGGTGTCCTATAATCCTAAGGGATGTTGTAAGTTGTCCGTTTCTAGTCATTTTGTAGGCCCCACTTCCTTAACTGGAGCTTGGAGGTCGATTCATGTCATAGTAAATCTTTTTCTCATGTTTACCATGGTATGCTAGTGAAATTGGGTAAAAGTGAGATGTGTGGTTATAATTTTTTAACATGCGGTGATTGGTTTACATAATGTATGACTCAAACCACAGATAGTTTTATCTGAATGCAATATAATAGTATTTTTTTCTTTGCTAAATAACCAAGTGATCACATAAAACATAGCCTTTGTATCCTTGAGGATTTAAGCTTGAATATTTCATTTTGTACACTTCAATTTTGGTTATGAAGTGCTTAAAGCCTAAACTTTTTCTTTTCCAATTGTTCTCTTAGAAACCATAGTGAGATCTAAAGTCCCTTTTTCCACTAGAAAATTGTGTGAGACATTAGGTCAACCAACCTAGGAGGATCCAACACTAAGAAATGAAAGGAGAAACCATAGTGATATCTTAAGTCCATTTGTCAACTAGAGAATTAAATGAGACATTAGGTCAACCAGCCCAAGAGGAGCTAACATTAAGAACTCGGTGTCCATTTTAGCTAGGAATCTTTCATGCTTTGATTAAGATATTTCTTGTGGAGGTATTCTAGTTATTTGAAGCGTGAGAGATTATGCTCTGATAAACACCAAGGTGATTTTATTTTTGATGTTTTTGGTGTGAAATATCTTTCATAAATATAGATCGATCTTAGTTAGCAGGTCTCTATGGGTCATGTCTTAGCACAAATTGAGCAGTGCCTCTAACTCCACGACACCCAGGTTGAAAAATAAGTGTTCAGGAATTATTTTGTTAATTATTACACCTAACAAGTAAGTTCTATTATATGTGAATAGCCTTAAAGGGTGAACAAATTTTGGATAATCTCATCGATGACTTCTATATTCATTGTTAAGTCAAGTCACTTTTTCCTATGCAACCAACTTATCAAAAGCTCATTTATTTGCACATAGCTTATAGGAAAAATGATGTCATATAGTTAATCAACTGGGCCTAATTGAGAGTGAATAGCTAATATACTTCCATGAGTTATTTAGTTTCTATAAATGAATCCAAAAAAGGGGACAACTGCAAGTTCAAGATTGGACCATGGAGAATTTTCTATTTTTATCTTTGAGATCCTATTTTTTTAGTTTTGTGACAAAACATTGTTTCTAATTTTTGTCTAAAGACTATAAAACCATTCAAATAAAGGGTTGGATTTTGTGAATAAAAACACTTTTAATATGTATCTAAGAACTCTTTGAGGCAATATAATCAAAGGAATATTGTTTCATCATATGGAAGGGCTTTTTACTGTGTGATTGAATTTCCTATTATTTTTCACAATCTATTCTTCTAAGCTTATTAAAATTGTATGGAACATAAGAGAGGCTAAGTTGAGGACTATATTCCCTTATTTCCATTGTAATGTTATGTTTAACATTGAGATTATAATATAGACATATTATTTGTATTATTCCTCTGCACCTTTAAATTGTTACCCTGATTCCATATATTTGAGATATGTTCTATTGTTGTTTTATTGACTGCTTCTATATATTTTTATTTCTTTATCAAATATTGTATGTCTTCAAGTTGAGTATGATCATTGTCTTATATTTTTCTATAGTCTTATTTCATCGTTTTCAACTATTTGTAGTTTTCATAGTTGAAGGTTAGCACTTTTGGTTGAATTTATGGAGGGATAGTTCTTTTCATGATAAATAAACAACTTTAACCCTTAGCAACCATTATTTTATAAAAACCCGCTCATCCTAATTCTTTAACGTAGTTTCCTAGCCAGGAACTGTATATAAAGGATAACAGAACTAAAGACAATTTTTGGAAAAGGGTGCCAAATTTATGCAACCCACATGGAAGAGATGGCTAAGGTTCAAGCACCATGTTTGGAGGACCAACTAGTACTTAAGGAATTTGTATATGTGTTTGTAAATATTCTAGGGATACCACCAAAAATAGACATTGACTTCTCTATATATTTGGTACCTAGAGTTGCGCTAGTGTCCAAAACACCATACAAGATGAGCACGCCATAACTAAGGAAATTACAGATGCAGGTATAAGAGCTCTGAAGGAAAGGGTACATACACCCATGTATCATCATGGGGTTCCTTGGTCTTATTTGTTAAAAATAAGTATGGTACACTAATACTATGTATTGAACTTTGTCAATTGAACAAGCTCACAATGAAGAATAAGTACACATTTCCCATAATAGAAATTTGTTTGAACATCTTAGGGGAGTTAAGGTATTTTGTAAATTTTATCGAAGGTTAGTGCATCATTAGGTAAGGATTAATGAAGATTATATTAGTAAGATAACATTCCAAACTTGATATGAGAATTATGCATTCATATTGGTGCCATTCAAGCTATCTAATGAACCGGGTGATTTCATGTGCCTCATGAATGGTGTCTTCCAGAATTGTTTAGATTTTGTTATTATTTTTTTGGATGATATCCTCATATATTCCAATTTTGAGGAAGAGCATGAATAAAGTTTAAGGATGGTGTCATAGGTACTTAGAAAGCATCATTTATATGCCAAGTTGAGTAAGTACTCATTTTATCAAAGAAAACATCATTGTTTGGGTCATCTTATTTCAAAAGAAGGGATACTATTAGACCCAAAAAATATTAAAGCAATTAAAGAGTGGAGGAAACCCAAAAATGTGACATAGGTATGGTATTTCATGGGTCTGTTGGTCTATTACAAAACATTTATTGAAGCATTCTCTAGAATATCCCATCCCACTACTTCCTTCCAAAGGAAAGGTGAAAAGTTTTTCTAGTTTCATAAATGTGAAGAGGCCTTTCAACATTTAAAGAGGTTGTTAACAAGTGCACCTATATTGAATATAGTTAATGTAGATAAATAATTTCATGTGTGCATAGATGCATGTAAAGGAGAACTTGAAGGAATTCTCATGCAGAATGGGCATGCAATATGTTATGAATCCAAAATACTCAAGGAGAATGAAAATCATTATGCCACCCATTATTTGGAGGTGGAAACCATTATACATTCCTTGAATATGTGGAGGTATTACCTTACGGGAAAGATGTTTGAAGTAAAAACTAACCATAGTGGATTAAAGCATTTGTTTGGACAACCACATTTAAATTTGAGACAAATAAAATGTCTAGAATTTTTTGTTGATTATGATTTTTAAATTAATCACATAAAGGGTAAGGAGAATAAAGTGGTTGTTTCACTTAGCAGAAGGGTGCATGAAATGCATGCTACAACCATAAGCACATGTATATTTGATTTAAAAATAAAAATTTTAGAGGTTGAAAATTTAGATCAACAATAAATGGAGATAAAAAGAAACCTACATCTAAGTAAAGTGTTTCCCAATTACCTTGATTACGAAATAGGAGACGATGGATTTCTTTTGTATAAAGGCAATATTTATGTGACAAATTCTCAAGGGATGAAAAATTTAATTTTGAGTGAGATGCATAGGGTACTTTTGTTGGGCACCCAGGGTACCAAACAACAATCTCAGTGGTCAATAAGCAGTCCTTTTGGGAAGGTATGGAGAAATATGTGTTTTAATACATATTTAGGTTCTTAGAATGCCAAAAGTGTAAACATGAGCATAATCACCCAGCGATATTGCTATAGCCAATTCCCATTCCTAAATGGAAATGGGAAATTTTTTCCATTGATTTCATTATAAATTTTCCCAAAATAGTGAAGCAACATGATTCCATCATGGTGATGGTGGAAAAACTCACCAAGGCTTCCCACTTCATTCCAATGATGTCAACACACAAAGTATCCAATGTTTTTGAGATTTGCACGAAGGAAATTTCTAGTGTTCTCAAAGAAATTATTTCAAATAGTGATCACAAGTTTACATCCAGTTTTTGGACAAACTTATTTAATGGATTTGGGGTTGATCTAAGTTTTAGCACAACTTATAATACATAATTTATGTGATAGAAACACCATCGAAATGTGAAGAATATTTGCACATAGTGGAGTTTTCTTATAATAATGGGTACCAAGTATCTTTGAATATGACCCCATTTGAAGCCTTGTATGGTAGGAAATGGTAGCAAATGCAACACACCAATGAGTTGGGACAATCCCATGGATATGGCCATTGTTAGTCTATAATTTCTTCAAGAAATGGAAGATAAAGTAACAAAAATTAAATGCAATTTGAAGGTTTCCTTGGATAGACTGAAAAGTTACAAAAATTAGAATGAGTCAAACAGAGAATTTAAAATTGGTGACCGTGTCTTCTTAAGAGTGAAGGAAAGGAAAAATTCCTTGAGGTTTAGAATTTGTGTGAAGTTACAAGCTAGATATTGTTGAGTATTTAAAATCCTATAGAGGATTCACTTGACGGCATATAGGCTTGCATTTCTAGAATTCATGCACATTAATAATGTTTTTCATGTTAACCATGTGATTTATTGGAACATGACTCAAGTAGAGCCTAAGGGATACTTTTAGGTCCAACCAATGTGAATTTTGGATGAGAAGGTCAAGGTGCTCCAAAGTCAATTCGACACCTTCGTAAAGGTGCAATGGACCCATCCCAATCCTAAAGCTGCTACATGGGAGAATGAGGATATAATGAGGCAAGAATACCCTCATATTTTTGGATAAACTTGTTTAATATATGTGTAAATTTTATGTGTGTGTATATATAAAGCACTGATGACAATTCCTAAATAAGGATAAGGGGAATGTAAATATCATGTATATGTGGAACTAGGCTAGTGATCTAAAATGTATGAAATAGGATGGTGATATGAGGTCATCTTTTAAGGGCTATTATGTTGATGTGCATGTGTGTTTCTATGATTTAAAGGGTTTTTGTGCCTATATACATGTTTTTTCATGTTTTGGGGCTAGTATCCCTGGGTGAATGTACTACTAATTCTATATGTGTTTTGAGGAAAGAAGGCCTGAAAATGTAGTTATGATAACAAATGCATGTTAATAAAAATACAATGGTTGTAGATTGAAAAGATGTAAGGAGTATGGGGAGACAAGACTCCATGGATGAGTAAAAGGAGGCACATATGATTTAGTAATCATAAAAAGTTCACATGCATATAACCGATGGTTCATTAGGTGGCTTGGGGAAGTTCCAAGTGGCATAAGTAATCAATGCATATAAAAGAGGAATATTGGCACTCTAAAGGGGGGTTATTCAAGTTCACTAGTTCTAGCATATCACCAAAGAAGCATGGAGATAGTATGGAATGAAAACCTATAAAGGCACCAGGAAAAAACATGAGGAATGTGGAACTCATTGAAGCCACATAACTTGGGAACATTCATGTTTGGTTGAGTAAGACATCTTAGAAGGTGGTGGCACAACTTGAGGAACTACAAGTGTAGAGAATGATGTGCATGGCTGGGATGCAGACCCATAGGGAATGTGAGTTTGTTGGTTGGATATTTTCAAGTTTGGTAACTTGGTTGTATGAATGCCTAGAAGGGTACCTAGAAGAACCATGAGAGAATTGGAACTCTTGGAAGCCACAAAATCCTAGAACATCCATAATTGACTAGATAGGGGTTGATGGAGGATGTGAGCCTGCTAGTTGGAGGTTGTTGGGCTTGGTATCTCAGTCAGATGATAGTACTAAGTATGTACCATGATTTGGATGAGATAATTCTCATAGATTCAAATCCCCAACTCATGGGTGACCCACTTTTAAGAGGAAATGATTAGCATGGTCTATGGTTGGGTAGAAGGTCAAGAGTCTACAACCAATTGGGCACAACATAAATGATAAGTATTAAACTTATATAATTATTTTTTGCTACAATGTTTTATATGTTCAATGAATTATATATTTAATTATAACTAGGATATTCATGTATAATATGCCTATGCATAAGTAGTGCATTGTAAAATGCATTTAGATATGCATTGCATTATGCAAAATTTTCTTGGAAAAAAGGGGAAATTGTTTTTGTATAGGTTACAAGTGATATAAGATACAAAATTGAACCTCAATAAAGTCTATAATAGAATAGGAGTGGGCCGAGGGGACATTAAATTATCCATGTCTGAGTTGATTTCAACCTAGCTTCTCAAATCAATGGCCACAAGATAATTCTTCTCATTATATTTCCTTTTGTTCTTTGGGTTAATCTTTGGATGTAACGTTCAACACTTCTCCTTCGTATGACCGTAAATATTATAGTAGTTGTAGTGGTTGTTGGGATATTTGCTCTTTTGTGTTATGGCTATTGTGTTTGTATAGTTTCCTCCTTTCCACTTCTTCTCATCCTTAGAATCATCCTAATGTTCCTTCTTCTTTGATCCACTTGATTTCCCTTTCTTCAGACCTATGGTATCTAGGTATTGTGCCTGTACAGAAACATCATCCATTGATATAGGCTTGAATAGCATCACTTTCTTCTATAGATGGTTGTGTATACCCCAAAAAAAATTGGGGAAGACATCTAGGTTCTTTGTGAGATACCCAATATTATGGTCATCTCTGTAAATTCTATGGTGTAGTCCTATACACTCTTCCCCTACTTCTTCTTGATGTAGTGCCATAGGATCCACTTATCCTATACATACTTAATATGGTAAAATTGAGAATTTATAAGGGCTTTCAGTCCTCCCACTTAGTCACTAAATGATCTCCCTCTAACCTGAGGGTCTCTTTATGGATTTTTCCACCAGTTTAGGGCATGGCCTTCTAATTTTAGCTACACAAATGAAATATTTTATTCTTCCTCTAAATGATTAACACTAAAATAAACTTCTAATTTCCATAACCAATGATTTAATTTGAGAGCATCAATCTCACCTTCATAAATATTGATATATACCTTTACTTCCATTTTGAATAGGGCCTATGAAAGGCTCATAGCACTTAAACTGGGTTGATCCTTTCTATGTTCTTTCTTTGGCTCCTTCTCATTTTCTTCCTAATCTCTCAATCTTTGTTTGATTGGAATTATATGTTATAACCCCCATATTATTCAAATATCCTGACCTTGTTTGCTAGGGCCACCATGAGGAGATTCAAATCATGTTTTATATTTGTAACCTATGCTTCAATCCATGAAAACCTCTCCTCCATAGGATTAAAATGGTTATTCACAAATTCGTCGACCATGTCTGGGATTTTATAGCTTTTTTCTTAGTTGATATAGATCCCATGAAAATATACACAATATACCCAAATAAACATGCTCTAATACTAACATGATTTGTAAACTATTGTGTATGTTCCACTAGACAATTCATCACGACAGATCTAATAAAATTATACCTAAAAATCTAAATTTTACACTATGATGGTTTATTTCTCTTTGGATTTATAGATATGTAAATTATTATTTCTGTGTATGCATGAAAATTATATTTATTAAAAAAATAGATAACAATCAAATAAAAACTCACAAAACAAAACTGAGACAAGATATATCCGAAGAAACATTTTCAGGAGAAAACCCAGTGGGAAGGTGGTGAGCACCAGTATTGTAGCAAGAATGATGCAACCCCTGGGCTGCCAACTTTACTTTTATCAACTCAGTAGTTCATAACAAACTTGGAAGCGTGGGTGTTGTATGCACAAGTACTAGTTCTCACCGCAGGTTCTCACTTCGTTAGCCAGCGCGAGATCACTAGGAGCTCAAGCCAACTTCTATAGATTTTAGAAGAAGCTCTATGTGTGATGAAAGTAAAGAAATATTGCTCTACAAAATATATTCTAATTGCAGAAAAGATAAAGAATGGAATGCAAAGCAAAACCTAGTAAACCCTAATTAACAAGCTAATTCTACTTTTGCTAAAACACTACGAAAACCATGAAATCTATACCATTACCTACTAAAAAAATTAAACAACATCTAACCATGCTATTTCTAGAATTAAATAAGCAAAAAACATATTTAGGAATTTTATGTGTTTTTATGTGAATTTGACATGCATCTAATTTATTGTGTGTGAGAATGGCAGTGAACAGGTGGCACTAAAGGGTGGTTTTGGAGCTTAAGAGGATGTAATATGGTGTGGATGGGACCTAGGATGTCTTAGGTGGCCTTTTGGAGGCTTTTTCCAAACTTGGCCTTCAAAAGAAAGCCTACAAGAAAAACTACAGGAGGACACAGGGAAACTACAGGAGGAAAACAAGGAAACTACAAGAGGCCTACAGGAGGAGGCCGAGAGAAATTTTCACTATTTTGAGGGTGTGAGAGTGGGTGGAAAATGTGGATGAAGTATGGAATGAGGTGTTAGGGCACCTAAGGTCTACCAAGAATCACCAGGTGAGAAAACGATGATTGGGTTTGCTCAAGGATAGAGGGACAAGTTCTATGAAAAATGCAGGAAACTAGGGCAGAATTGAGGTGAGGCTTGGGAGACCAATAGGGAATGGATCAGATGGAGGGTGTGATTTTTGGTAAGCTGGCCTACTGATGGAAGAGATCCGCTACACAAAAACTAACAGTTAACCAAGAAAATCAAGCAACAAATGAAATGAGTGCGTCCTAGGAAAATAGAGTTTTGCATTAAAATGGCCTAAACTATGATAAATAGAAGGAAATGTTGGGAAATGCTGCAAGAAAGGAAAACATGAAAGAGGAATATTGTAAATAAGGAAGTGAATATGATGAAGGAAATCTAAAGCAAAGAAAAACTGCACCATTAATCTACTACAAAGCTGTAAACACTAGAAGTCCTATGAATGAGGAAAATTTGTGTTTTTGGGGCAACAAGAGAGTCTTTGCCTCAAATCATGGTCCCAAAGGGAGGAAGAGAGGCCAAGGCACTGTTGCTAGAATTTTCAATATTTTTTTATCACTGCTTAACCTACTATAGAAAGCACAAATGAAAGCAAACTACTAAATCACCAAAAGCAACCTATTCTTAACCATAATAGAAAAATACATCTAACAGCAAATTAATCTACAAACTGAAGTAAAGCATACAAATACATGTAAAGAGAAGCTTGGCTGCTTGGATTGGGCCCTAAAATAAGAGCTTCATCCCTCTGAAGTAACTCAATGTTAGTTGAAAAAGGGTTCCATCTTCATTATCGAAACAATTGCAAGATTACATAAAACTTTCACAAAAAAATATGCTCAAAATTTGAGCAGAGTTTGCATAAGAAAAAAAAATATGACCCTAGGGAGGCCCTACACCTATCTACTTATACATCTGAAGCTACCGATAGACTCCTCAAAATCAGGGAGGCTTGGCTCCCAAAACTTGAGATAACTATCAATCATCCTCCACTTGCTCAACTACCTTCTAGTGCTTGATTCGGTTGGTTGTACTCTGAGATGAATGAAGGGGAATTCGAAGTGAGGAGTAATAAATGAGGGGTATTCCCTCCTATAAGTCCTATCCTCTATCTACTTCGAGTTATTGTTGTCATTTCACCATTGGATCCTTGACTTTGACCTTGAAATCCATCAATAATCTACATTAAATACATGTTAGACCACATGGCATAATAACGACTCAACACACTCTATAAGCATAAATATAATCAAAAAATCATACAATAGGCTAAGAGAATAATTGATTTGACTAGCTCAGGAGGTAAAATGGGCTCATATAATTACCCATTTATGAGGCTCATCATCACCCCCTACTGAAGGTGTTGCTCATCCTCTAAGAAACCTAGTCAATCTCCTCATCTTTTATGGCCTCGGTGCCCTCCCTAGCATTCCAGGCTTCTGATGTGGTCTGCTTATGTTTGCCATAAAATCTTGCCTTTCTATCTATGTCCTTCCACTGCTCCTCCTCTTATTCTTCTCTTTTGCTTTCTATCATGCCTAATAGGAGTGGGGGACTCAGTTCGAGGCCAATCCAGTTGACCTTCAGCCTTTGCATGGAATGCTTGTACATTGGCACTTTTTTCAACACCTCCTTTAGCCCAATGGGGAAATGATACTCCCTGATCTGCAAACTGTGAGGTAAGGTGTTCCATCTTCTCATGCATGCATACACACAATCATCCCTAAGTAGCCTTTTCATATCTTCAAAGTGTACAATGGCTTGTGCCTAATTGGTTAGATATTAAGGGGCAATCTAAGGGTCATTGGCAAGCAGGTTCTATGTGTTGATGAGTGCCATAGGATCTAATGGCTTAGCTCTTATCATTAATGGCTCATTCTACTCTTTTATCATCAATATTTTCATTTCTGCTGCCCTCAATTCTTCATGGTTCATCCATGAGGCCATGGCCATTAATTGCAGGTCCCCTAGCTTAGCATTGGGGTCCCACACATTCATGTTTGTGAGGGCCATGTTGTGTACATAGAACTCGACCATCTTTACTTTATCCTTTGAGGTTCTTTGGTCACACAGGCCCATGAACTTCCTGTAGTCTTGGAAAGGCATCGTGCCTCTTTGTGCCAAAGTCTTTATTTGGAATTGAAGCCATTGGTCCTTCAGATGGAGGCCATAAGATTTGGCTGGTGTTCTTCATTGCAATGCTTCCATGGATAAACTGGCCATATATGCCAACTGAGTCTCTTTCTCTTGCAACTACCTTCTTAGGATTTCATTCTCATTTTCAAGGTGGCTTCTTGTTATGGCTTCTCTATCTTTGAGAACACTCAATTCTCTGTTGATTTCCCTCAGTTTGTTTTCCATATGGCCAACATCCTCAACTCCTTTGGATTTGGCTATGTACATCCACCTATGTGTTCTCACTCTTTCTTTCTCCAAATCGAAAAATAGTGGAATTGCAAATTTCTATGGGATTATCCTACCTCCCTCAAGTAGATTGTAATAGGAGACAAGACTAGGTTGGGGGTCAGGTTCTTGTAGCTCTTATGCTTCCTCTTTCACATCTGGTTGTCCTCCTATCCTTTGCTCAAGCTTTTGTGTCTCCTGCAGTTTGGACAATGTCTCCTATAGGACTGTTTCAGCCTCTTGTAGGTCTGGTTTTGGGTCCTGTAGTACTACCTTTCCTTTCCATGCAGAAGATCTTGGAGTCCCCCTTTCATATGTTATAGGTGTCTTGGAAGGAGATTCTTTTACCTTGGCAGATGGTGAATCTTCAATGGTAATGGGAACTTTTGAAAAGGGCTGAGGTTTACCTATTTTAATTCTTGTGCTCTTCCTTGCCCTAAAATACATGGAGGTCTATCTTTTCCTCTTCTGCTTTGGCTTGAATGGTGTATTGAGGGTAGTGAGGGTAGCTCCTGCCTCTCTTTCCAAAGTCTCAAGGGACTCTTCTCCTTGCTCTGCCTTCTCTACCTCTTTTTCTCCTTCTTCTATCTCTTTTTCTGTCTCTTCAACTTTTCCCTCCTCTGTTTCATTTCCTTCCTCCTTCCTGCCTTGCTCTTCTATGTCACCACTGGCTTCATCTTCTCCTCCTTTTTGTTCTTCCTCCTCACTGCCAGAAGGACTGACATCATAGGTTAATGCTTTCATGTCATCCTTATCTGTCATATCTTGGAAAACTTCCCATGATATAGGGAGTGTAAAGGTATGGAGGGCTTCCTCTACTAGGGTTTTGATTAAGCAATGGTGAGCTAACTGTACTAAATTTCCTTCTTGTACCTTGGTGGTGGATTCAATGAGGGATTGAAGGAGAAAGTAAGGGATACTGAGCTTTTGAGGTGCTAGAGTATCCATGCCATACCTCAAGTCATGGAGGATCCTGAAATGATATCCATAGACAATTTTGTGCCTCCCCTCACAGGAAATGTATTTGATTACTTGGTAGCTAACCTCATCCCAGGGATATGGTATACTAGCCCTTCTAATTCCATTTTTATCTTCAACAGGGGTTTCATTCTTTTGGAAAGATTTCTTCTTGGCAGCATGGCCAATTGGTTTCTCATCTTTACTCCAAGGCAGCCTAAGGGGAAGGGGTAGTGACCCTACTAATGAATTCAAGGGTTATTTCCATGGACAGGCTTCTAAAGGTTACAGTAGCATGAGTTCTTGTGTGAGGGACCAGAGAGAGAGCAAATTCTTGGGCAATTTCATCATCAAACCCTCGAAATTTCTCAAAGAAATTCATCCAGTTTTCCCTTGTGAATATGTCCACCACTTGAGGATGTGCATGGAGCCTAGTGGAGTTAGTGAGCTCCTTTCTCATAAACCCTCCTATCATATGGCTTGTACTTTTTTAAAAACCAAATATGGAGGTGGAGACAAAGAGTTTTGAGAAAAATAAAAAAGCAGAGGAGACTATGTTTTTTTTAAATAAACAGAAATTTTATGTATTTTTTGCCCTCCTAAAGACTTATTTCATCTTCAAATTGAGACCACTTCTTTCATATATTGATATTCAATAGGGGGCATGCATGAAGCCTAACTCTTCAGACTGAAATTCGTGCTAAAAATCGTGTTTTCTCCCTTCAAAATGACTCACTTCCCCTCCTGTAGAAGCCAGTTGTCCCTCCTGTAGATTTCCTGTAGGTGCTCCTATAGAAAATGCCGAGAGCAAAGATAGGGAGGAAATCAATGGAGGATGGTGGTTACGAGGTTGTGGGGGCACAAGAATACTTTTGTGGCTGAGTTGCGAGGATAAAATGAAGAAAATGTGGTGAGAATGTGTGGGGAGGAGTGCTCATTACTTTTTTATGGCTATTTTCGGTTATGAGTGCTGAGCTGGAAAGGTGTACATTGGCCATATTCATACCATTGATCCCCACCTACTTGGTCATCATGGCCCCTCCTCATAATCATCCCTAATTATTGCATTGGAGTTCACATTTCCTCCCACTACCTGTCTGTGGCATCTTGTGCTTGAGTTGACTATGCGCACATGTGGGTGCCATCTCGGATAAGTGGAGTCAACTAAATGAAGGTGGCCAAGTTAACTGGCCATATTTCCCTCATTCAATCTCAACTATATCATTGCCTTATTATGACTCCTAATTACACAAATGCAAATAGAGGAGTAACTCAGTTACTTACCTATGATCTGAGTGTATTTGTTGTGAGGGGTTGTGGCTTTCTCTGTTGCATGCCTTCATTTCCCTTTACGCATGCTATCTCTGCTTGTTGATGTGTGGTTGTGTGCTTGTGCAGGTTCTTCTCTTATTGGAGCTGAAATTCATGTGCCTTTTCAATCTTCTTGTGTGCACTCTCTTGTTGCTAGTGTTGGACTTCAATGGGATCAACTACTACAAGAATTCCTACAGGAGCTCCTGTAGCTGCTTCTCCCCTAGAAAGTTAATATTTTCCATATTCTTGGAGCTTGGGAATAATGCCAAAGGTGTCATGAATGATGGAGGGATAATAGGTAAGCTTTAGGTTAGGGTTATTGGTGCCTTTTCCTTTTTTTTTATTTTTGCTTGTTTCAATATTGGAGAATTATTTTTTCTGTGTTTTTTCTTGGATAGGAAAAAAATGATGCTTTGGGTGTGATTTGGGCTTGGAAATGATGGAAATGAGGCTTGAAGGTGGCATGAGGGATGATAATTTCCTTATGAATCTCTCCTGGTCCCTCAAACTACCTTCTGTAGACAATTTTTGCTCTCTGTAATTCCTACAGAAGCCTCTTGTAGAAAACACAGAGCCTCTTGTAGAAAACACAAATTTGAAAGAAAAAGGTGCAGTGGGGTGAAAGAGATGCCAAAAATGATGGAGGAAGGTTTGGAGAAGATGATATGGGTGTTGGTATGAATGTCAGGGTTCCCTTGGCACCTTCTTCTACTCCCTGTAGTCCTCCTACAAACCTGCAATGCAGCAAAAATTCATTTTTCTTTCTCCTTTTCCCTTTTCTCTTTCTCTCTCTTTTATTTTTTTCATTTTTGAAAACAACTATGGTGCCTCCAAGGGAGGTTTTCACCCATGGATCTTATTCTTTTTTCCCTTTTTTTTTTACATCACTGGGCTGCCTCAGAAGATGTTTTCAACCCAATGATGGGACTCAAGCGCCTCATGGAGGTTTTCACTTGAGTCCTTATTTTTTATTTTTTTATTTTTCTCCAGTGAGTGGGTGAAGTGGAAGCTAAGACATGCTCCACTACCATCACTTTTTTATTCAAATCTTTAATAAACTATTGCTTGGAGAGGGGTTTCTTGTATACTTTCAGCCGATGTCCATTGCCAAGCATGGGGATAGCTTCATCATCAATGTTTCTGATCAGAATTGAACCATTGTCATTGCATTTATCCATAGTGTAGGGTCCTAGCCATCTTGTTCACAGCTTGCCTTTGAAATCCTTGTATCTTGAATCATAGATTAGTGCCCAATATCCTTCTTGGAATTGCTTCTCCTTGATATTTATGTCATGCCATATCTTTATCTGAATCTGAACTACCTCTGTATGGAGAAGGGCTTGTAATCTGTATTCGTCCAATCCATTGAGCTAAAATAATCTCTCCTTCTGTGCATGGCTGAGGTCTAAGTCCAGTTGAGGTACCATCCTTAGGGTATTGAATTCAAACTCTATTGATAACAAAGCCTTCTTCCCATAGACCAGTTCATAGGGTGTGAACCCGGTGGTGGTCTTCCATGTTGTGTTGTAGGCCCAAGTAGCCTCAACTAATCTATCTGCCCAGTGTTTTCTGTTGTTTCTCACTACCTTGGTTAGGATCCCTTCCAATGCTTTGTTAGTAACCTCCAATTTCCCATTGGCTTGTGGATGGATAGGGGTGGAACTCCTATGCTTGATCTTATGATGTGTGAGCAAGTCTCAATCAGGCTGGAAGTGAAATGATTGCCTTGGTTTGTGACCAACTCTCTCAGATACCTGAACTTGTAGAATATGTTTTCTCTAAAAAACTCAGCTACTTTTTCTTCTGTTGCTACTTTTATTGCTTTTGTCTCTGCCCACTTTGTCAGGTAGTCGGTGCATACAAGGATGTACTGCTTCTGCTTTGAAGGGGGGTTGATAGGCCCCACCAAGTCCATGCCCCACTTCTCAAATGGCTCAAGGTCACTTGAGGTTGCATGGGAATTTCATCCTTTGGAGTGGGTTTCCCCATCATCTGACATCGATCACACTGGATTGTGTATCTCCTCACATCCTAATGAAGAGTGGGCCAGTAGTAGCCTGCTTGCAATATCTTGAAGGCGATTCTTTTTGTTGCAAAATGACCTCCACAAGGCCCATCATGATAGGTCAAGAGGATGTTTAAGACTTCCTCCTCCCTGACACATCTTCTCAAGATATGATCTGGGCCAAGTTTGAAGAGATTGCCTCCAATCCAGGTGAAAGGGGTTCTTTTCCTTACTATCTTGCTCTTCTCTTCTGAGGATAGGTGTGGTGGGAATTGTACTAAAACCAAGTCATTTGCTATATAAGAAAACCATGGAGAGAGTAATGATATAGCAAACAAATGTTCATCTGGCATTTAGTCATCCACCATTCCTTCTTCTCCCGCGGGAAAATTTACTCTAGACAAAAAGTCAACAACAACATTCTCTTTACCAGGCTTATCAATAATGGCCACATCAAACTACTGCAATAAAAGCAACCATCTAATAATGCAAGCATTTAAATCTGGTTTGTTCATTAAATATCTAATTGTAGCATGATTAGTGTGCACAAAGGTTTGATAGCATGTGATATAATGTCTGAATTTGTTTAAGGAATGCACGATGGCTAGGAGTTCCTTCTCGGTCACTGTATAGTTTAACTCTACCTTTGACAAGTTTTTTCTTATTAAGTATATGGAATAAGGTAACTTTTCATCAATTTTTCCTAAGGATGCTCCTATTCCTTTATTTCGGGCATCTATGTGAATATTAAAGGGTAGGGCCCAATTTGGGCCTCTAAGAATTAGGGCAGACACTAGCTTTCTCTTCAAGGTATCTAGGGCTTCTTGACAGTTTTCCGACCATATGAGCTCAACGTATTTTCCTCAGAGACCAAAAAAAGGAGAGGCTATCTTACTAAAGCCTTTAATGAATCTCCTATAATATCTAGCTAAGCCTAGGAAACTTCTGACATCTCTCACCTTTTGAGGAGGTGGGACCCTTTGGATGATGGCAATTTTGTTGGGGTTTGCCTGCAATCCTTGTTGAGAAATTGCATGACCTAGCACAATCCCTTCAGTCATCAAGAATTCATATTTTTCTAGACTAAGGGACAGGTTCATCTCAATACACTTATCCATAACTTTTCCTAGGTTAGATAAAGCTTCCTGAAATTCAGAGCCATGAGGAGTAAAATCATCCCTGTATATTTCTACTACATCATGAACCAGTTCAGAAAATATACTCAATACCGCTCTTTGGAAAGTGGCTAGAGCATTGCACAAACCAAAAGGAAGGACCCGGTATGCAAAGGTACCACAAGGACAAGTGAAAGTGGTCTTATCTTGGTCTTCCAAGCTGATTTGAATCTGATTGTACCCGCTAAACCCATCTAGGAAAGAGAAAAACTTTTTCCCTACCAGACCGTCTAACACTTGATCTATTAAAGGTAAAGGAAAATGGTCCTTTTTAGTAGCTTTGTTCAATTCCCAATAGTTGACATAGATTCTTCACTTACCATTTTTCTTTGGTACTAGCACGAAAGAGAGACCCATTCATTGTCAGAAATGGGATAGATGAATCCTGCATCAAGTAATTTCTGCAGTTCTTCCTTAACAATATATTTAAGTGTTGGGTTCATCATCCTTTGAGGCTTCTTGATTGGTTTACAATATTACTTGATGTATATATGATGAGTACATATTGAAGGGTGAACTCCATTCATCTCCTTATAACTCCAAGTGAAGGCATCTAGATGTTTTCTCAGTTGGTTGCATAGCTCCTTCCCCTGGGAAGTAGATAGGGATGGATTGATTTTCAATGTTCTTTCTAGGTCAAACACTATATTTTTGACACGGAGAGTAGGGTCAGCCACACAGAGATCAGTTGAAGGGTTGTTTTGGGTTTCTCTTACTATGTCTTCTAATAGTGATACATTGGGAGGTGGATTTTGAATCAAATTTCACTCACATCATCCTCATCTTATGGTTTCCCCCCCCCCATCGTGATTTCTAATGCACAAAGTGATGCAGAATAAAATTCATCCTCATCCTCCTCCTCCAACCAGAGAGGTAGATCATGTTCTAGTAGGGGTTGGGTAGGAAGATATAGGGTTAACTACTTGGACATGTGCGTGTTCTTTATGGTCATGTTCCTAGCTTTGTAACTGATGTAGACATTGGTTGTAGCCAACCAGGATCTTCCTAGAATGAGAGGATACCCAGTGAGCTTTTCCTTTGGCTGGAGAACTAAGAAATCAGCAGGATACTCCCAAGAATAAATACAGACCATCACATCTTCCACAATCCCCTCAAGGGTCATTGTGGAGTGGTATGCTAGTTGCAGCATTGTTGTGGTCTTCCTCAAGGAGCCCTGGAGGTTAAGTTTGAGCGTTGTTTCCTTTGTCATCACATTAATGGCAGCTCCTAGATCAATCAAGGTATGTGCGACCATTATGCCATTGATCTGGAAATCAACTACTAGGCTTCCAGGATCCAGATATTTTGGACAGATTATCTGCCCCAACATCAGGTCAGGCAGTTGTCCTGTGACATTGATGGTTGGGGCATCTCCCTTGCACCTTCCTGGATTCCTAAAGAACTTCTCTTTGATCAACCTATTATAGATAGGCCCATCTTTTATGGCTTGGAGAAGTGGTATCTTCACACATAAATGTTTCAATTCTCTGAGGAGTTCAATCTCTTCTGGGGCAGGCTAGATTGTCATGGATAGTCTCTCAGGAAAGGGTGGATTTGCTTTAGGTTCACTTTCCTCTTTATCTTCCTTAGCCTCCCTGGGTGGAGGCTGGCTATGTGGGGGAACTTTCCTAAATCGCAAGTTGATTTCTTGAATCTCCACAGCATAAGTTGGGCATGATGGTTCCCCACTATACACTTATCGAGCCTATCTATTGTTCAGGTTTGGATTTGGTTGGGTAGGCATTTGCGGTTGCCTTGGTGGAGCAGAAGGTAACGGTTGTGGAGGCAAAAGAGCAGGAAGAGAGTTGTATTGGGGCCTCCACCCCTAATGAGGTGCATTCCATTGAGGTTGCGACTGAGAGAGGGTTGAAATGAATGAGTGGCTAGTGGGGCATGATATTGAGGTGTGAAGGACCAAGGAGGAGGTGTGGACCAGGAAGGATGAGCAGGGGGGACCCAAGAAGGTATGGATGTCACTTGGTTGGGGTTGTAGTATGCTTGAGATGTCCCTTGCATCCCTTGACGGTATGGTCTAGGTCCATGCGGCCTCCTTTGGTTTATGTAATAGATCTGTTTAGTGACTCCTTCGACCCCTTAGTATACAGCTTTAAGTCTAGGCAAGGAAGGGCACTTATCTGTAGAATGATTTTCTTCACAGACTGAACAAACCTCTATAGAGTTCAATGGGCATTCATTCCTAGGATGCCTCCTGGTGCATCTAGGGCAACAAATGGCCAAAGCCATCTCTTCTTCCTCTTGTTTTCTTTTGATATGTAAGGTATCCATTTGCATGGCAAGATTCTGCAGCATCTCACTCTTGAAGTCTTCCATCATGTTTCCAATTTCACCTTTAATAGATGAATTGGAAGGAGAGGCACTAGCTATGGGTTGACTTCCCCTACCTTTCTTTCTGGCTGCTCTAGAATGGTTTCTAAAATCAGTCTTTATGTCCTCATAGGATGGTTGGTAGATGTCTCCCCTAGCTAGTAGATGGAGAGTGTCTAAAAGGTCTTCCCAAATTCCCTTGAGCAAGACCAAATTCAGAGATTCAGGGTTAAGTGTACACTCGACCCTTTTGTAATTAAGCTAGAACCTCTCTACATAGTCTTCCAAGGACTCATCACTTCCCATGCTCATTTGGAAGATTTCTTCTTTAGTATCTTTTGACCTACAACATTCTTGATACTTGTGGTTAAAGGCTTGCTACATCTAAGCCCAATTTGTGATTCTATTTCCAATTAATCCCATGAACCAGCGCAGTGCTACATCCTTGAGAGTAGAAGGGAACAATTTCAATTTTTTCTCATCTTTTGCATAGTTATAAGTTCAACAGATGATAGCAAACTCAAACAAGAAGGTGTTTGGATCTTCTGTAATCAGGCCATGGAAGTGACGTAGGGTTGAAGGACTTACATTTTTCATTTTGGTGTCCCTATTGGTCTCCCAAATGGGAAACGTAGCCTCTATTCTCTCTCCATTCCCCCTAGTATTTATGTTTTTAGCCATTGGCTCCAAAGGAATGTTTTCTTCTTCTTCTTCCCCTATAGGCTCTTCAAATATGTCTGGCTATTCACCTAACATATCTTCTTGATCGCAGCCAGTAAAGAAGAGAGAAGGTTGGCTGTGTGAAGCAGTGGGGCTGTTTGGAAAAAAATTTCCTTAGTTATCTCTATTCCTACAAGGCATGAAAGGAAATATTTTTGGTTGTTTTTTTGTTTCTTTTCCCCACACTGATAGTTCCTGCAGAAACTGAAATTAATAAAACAAATTGCAACTAGCTTAAATTAACTTGCCAAATGGAAATTTGCAGAATTGAAAGGAAAGTATTGAAGTGTAGAAATGAAAGAAAAGAAATTACTGGTCTACTTTTTCCAAAATGAAATTTGCATAATTGAAAAGGAAAGCAAGGAAATGCAAAACTTGAAAGAAAAGAAATGACTAGTCTACTTTTGTCGAAATACATAATTAGCAAAATGTTGCAATAGGAAATAGAAGAAAGCAGTAATCACAGAATACTCTGACGCTTCCCCAGCAATGATGCCAAAAAGTGGTGAGCTCCAATATTGTAGCAAGAATGCTGCAACTCCTGGGGTGCCAACTTTACTTTTATCAACCTGGTAGTTCATAACAAACTTGGAAGTAATTGTAGAATTGAGGCTTCTGTGATTCATCATAGTTATAAGAAGAGCTTCGGCATAAATCACATGAAAGAGACCTTTGTCGACACGTTTCGAACCAACTAGTGTGGTTCATCGTCAGGACAAGTTGAAGAAACAGATCTGGCCAAGCAAGTTAAATAGACCGAGCAGAGACTCTAACAGCTATTTTTGACCCTAGGACCCAGTCCAACTTATATTAACTAATTTAATATTTTTATAATGTTGATAATCTAGAAATTAGTAAAATTAGGTACAATAACTTGATCTTACATAATTTATTAATTAAATAACTAATAAATTATGTAAGATCAAGTTATTGTACCTAATTTTACTAATTTCTAGATTATCAACATTATAAAAATATTAAATTAGTTAATATAAGTTGGACTGGGTCCTAGGGTCAAAAATAGCCGTTATATAGCCGTTAGAGTCTCTGCTCAGTCTATTTAACTTGCTTGGCCAGATCTGTTTCTTCAACTTGTCCTAACGATGAACCACACTAGTTGGTTTGAAACGCGTCGACAAAGGTCTCTTTCATGTGATTTATGCCGAAGCTCTTCTTATAAACTTGGAAGTGTCGGTGTTGTATGCACAAGTACTAGTTCTCATTGCAGGTTGTCACTTGGTTAGCTGGCGTGAGATCACTAGGAGCTCAATCTAACTTCTATAGATTTCAAAAGAAGCTCTATGTGTGATGAAAGGAAAGAAATATTACTCTACGGAATCTATTCTAATTGTAGAAAGGAAAAAGACTGGAATGCAAAGCAAAACCTAGTAAACCCTAATTAACAAGTTGATTCTACTTTTTCCAAAACACTATGAAAACCATGAAATAAATGCCATTACCTAGTCAAGAAATTAAACAAAGTCTAACCATACTATTTCTGGAAGTAAATAAGCAAAAAACATATTTTTGGATTTTTATGTGTTTTTATCTGAATTTGACATGTATCTAATTTATTGTGTGTGAGTGTGGCAGCAAAAAAGTGGCGTTAAAGGGCGGTTTTGGAGCTTGGAAGGATGTAAGATGGTATGGATGGGTCCTAGAAGGTCTTATGTGGCCTTCTGGAGGCTTTTCCCAAACTCAACCTTCAAAAGAAAGCCTACAGGAAAAGCTACAGGAGGACACAAGGAAACTACAGGAGGAAAATAGGGAAACTATAGGAGGCCTAGAGGAAGAGGCTGAGAGAAATTTTCACTATTTTGAGGGTGTGAGAGTGGGTGGAGAAGGTGGATGAAGGTTGGAATGAGGTGTTAGGGAACCTAAGGACTACAATGAATCACCAGGAGAGAGAAATATGACTGGGTTTTCTCAAGGAGAGAGGGAGAAGTTCTATTAAAAATGCAGGAAACTAGGGCAGAATTGAGGTGAGGCTTGGGAGACCTATAGGGCATGGATCAGATGGAGGGTGTGATTGTTAGGAATTTGGCCAACTTCTGGAAGAGATCTACTGCATAAAAACTGATAGTTAACCAAGAAAATCAAGCAACAAATGAAATGAGTGCGTCCTAGGAAAATAGAGTTTTGCATTAAAATGGGCTAAACTATGATAACTAGTAGGAAATGTTGGGAAATGCTGCAAGAAAGGAAAACATGAAAGAGGAATATTGTAAATAAGGAAGTGAATATGATGAAGGAAATCTAAAGCAAAGAAAAACTGGACCATTAATCTACTATAGAGCTGCAAACACTAGAAGTCCTACGAATGAGGAAAATTTGTGTTTTTGGGGCAACAAGAGAGTCTTTACCTAAAATCATGGTCCCAAAGGGAGGAAGAGAGGCCAAGGCACTGTTGCTAGACTTTTCAATCTTTTTTTATCACTTCTTAACCTACTATAGAAAGCACGAATGAAGGAAAACTACTAAATCACCAAAAGCAACCTATTCTTAACCATAATAGAAAAATACATCTAACAGCAAATTAATCTACAAACTGAAGTAAAGCATAAAAATACATGTAAAGAGAAGCTTGGCTACTTGGATTGGGCCCTAAACTAAGAGCTTCAGCCCTCTGAAGTAACTCAGTGCTAGCTGAAAAAGGATTCCATCTTCATTATCGAAACAATACCAAGATTACATAAAACTTTCACAAAAAAATATGCTCAAAATTTGAGCAGAGTTTGCATAAGCAAAAAAAATCTGACCCTAGGGAGGCCCTAGACCTATCTACTTATACATCTGAAGCTACCGATAGCTTCCTTAGAATCAGGGAGGCTTGGCTCCCAAAACTCGAGATAACTATCAATCATCCTCAACTTGCTCGACTACCTTCTAGTGCATGATTCAGCTGCTTGTACTCCGAGCTGAATGAAGGGGAATTCGAAGTGAGGAGTAATAAATGAGGGTGATTCCCTCCTATAAGTCCTATCCTATATCTACTTTGAGTTATTGTTGCCATTTGACCACTGGATCCTTGACTTTGACCTCGAAATCCATCAATAATCTACATTAAATACATGTTAGACCACATGGCATACTAACTAACTCAAATCACTCTATAAGCATAAATATAATCAGAAAATCATACAATAATATAAGAAAATGGTTGATTTGACTAAGTTAGGAGGTAAAATGAGCCCATATAATTACCCATTTATGACGCTCATCAGAAGGTGAGGTCACTCTATTCTCTTTCTCCTAATAGAATATGGATACAAATGGAAAGAATTAAGGTGTGTTTCCCATGGGAAATTAAAATGCACAACTACTCTATGTTTCCTCTCTCCCTCTCCCTTTCATCTACTCTACTCGTATATGGAACAATATGCACTGGAAAATAATGTAACATATTTTCCTTCTAGAAGCTTGGTTATAACATAGCCTGATAGCCTACTTATGGTTAGGTTTGACTCCTTCAACTCTTAACTAGAGTTACAATATGGCCTCTTATAAAGTGTTCTTCATCATGATCACATGGGTAGACCCTTTTCCATGAATAAAGGAGGTTGATGTGGCATCCTCTCAAACTATAGTGGTCAAAATAGGAAGGTAAACTTCCTAGTGGCATAACATTTGCATACAATCTCTAATTGAAGAAAATTGTATGTCATTGGGAAGGTATTTGTTTGTTAAATAGGGAGAAAAAGGTGAAATTCTAAAGTAAAAAACGTTTTACCCCCCAAAAATGTCATTCAATTCTTTAAAATGCACTTAGAAGGTTTTAGCCCCCACTTGGCCAAACTGGATCCCAACAGTAAAAATGGTCTTGTGAGTTGATTCGTCCACTTTTTCCACTGTTAAAGCATCAAGATGCATGAAAAATAATATAATGATCTAATCAGGATCAATGACCTCATCTTAGTTTTAGTTTAATTTTAAATGATGGGGGGTACATTAAGGCCCTCCTTCAACATATCTCTTCCTATCGACATCATCACCTTACTTAGGATGTAGGTCTAGAAACAGTCTAGTACGTTGGAAGTTGTAGTCCTCAATGACAGTCTCTCTTATGGTTGATATTAAATTTTCCTCATTGGCCATGTTGACTTATTTTACAAGTTCTCAAAATTATCTCATTTATTCACACTTGTTAGATTGTGCTAGGTACATTGGAAATGATTCACATCATTGGTGGTCTCCCTCACATCTATTAACATGATTCCTCAATGCTTGGTACTCATATAGTCTCCTTGCATGCTTCACATCAACTCATCCATTCACATGTTGTAGAGTCATATCTTCAAGACAAGTCAAAGACCTTGGGGCTTGGGTCCACCTCACTCAAGTACATTACCTCCCCAAAGCTACATTGAATAATTTATTATGTACTTTGAGGGCCACAATTTTTTAAATCTCATTAGTTTCCACAACCATACTATTGGCTTATTGGGGCCTAACCCAGGTTCAAAGTTAATTTAGCCAAATGAATCCCATTACTACTGGCCCTTTCGGGAACAGCTCGCGGAGCATGGACTAAGGTCTCACCCAAATTAGTATGGGAGGGTGCTAGAACCAAGTTTCTGCACCCTGGAGATGTCTGATGAGTTCAAATGGTTCAGAGTTTGACACTGCACACAAGTTTCTTCGCACACTTTCCTGTACTTTGCAACCTTATATATTACCTTCGCACAACCCTACCCAGGGGCTGAACGTCGCGTTTTGCACTATTACCCAAGACCTTACTAGTATTCCAACATTACTTAATTAGCTTTGCCTACTTGATTGATTTAAGTATACTTAACAATATAAACCATTCATATAGGTGCACGATGTAGATAGATAGTATATTTGCAAATTATATCAACATTCATTAACCCAAGGATAGATACATAGAATTATAACCAAACTTCACTTTATTAATTCCTTCCTTGGTTACAAACTTGACTTCACCCTGTGCACTCAACTGCAGGGGTCCACGCACTTAGCTATAGACTACTAGGCCTCTACGCACTCAGCTGCAAAGCCCTCTCCTACTCTACGACCCAAAGACACACTTCAACTTGTGACTCAATCACTTAGACTATTTTCCTACTTCATTCTTCTACAATTAGAGCCTTGCTCTACTTATACAATCCCATTGTCCATGGACCATGGGTAGGTCTATCCAACCTACATTACATTACAAAACTAGGGCAGACAACCCTGGGACTCTATGATACTTTCACACCTATTTCCCCTAATTCACAAAGCTTTACAAGATTCGTTCAAAACTTGGACTTTGAGCCCCAAAACATGCCTTGGGGAAATTCCATGCCCAACAAGCCCCCAACACAAACATTGTGTCTCCTCCTCAAGTCACTTTGTTGGTGCGGCAATCTTTGTGTAGAGTCCCTCCAACTATTCTTGAACTATGCAGAGGTCAGTAGCGCACTAAGCTACTACTTGCTGGATCTGTTGCGTACACTATTTCGAGGCCTCTGTGTCGAGAGTGATTCTCTACATCAATGTGTGCATCCCCTGTATGTCTGCGAGCTTGTCTTCAATTTTTTCCATGATGGTGAAGGCCTCGTCGATCCAAGGTTGGATGCATGCTTTTAAGATTTCTTCCTTATGTCGTGTCATGTCCACCTACTCCTTTAATGCTTTAGCCTAATGCATCCGCGCAAGCCTCTGGGTGAGGACCACCATCTACGTAGTTCCTCGGACACTATCATACTATTTTTGGAGTTCTTGCACCTTTGTCTCTAAGTGTTGGATGTTGGGGTCCTCCTGCAGAGTTGTGAGGACGTCAAGTGATTCTTCCAACATGTTGGTGCAATCTCGCACTGCACCTCTAATTTCCTCCAATCTCATTGTGATAGTGCTAGCACACTATTCTCTAACTTCTGGGGGAGTGGATGGTTGCACCTTTAACTGCAGCTCGGTGATCTAAAGATTCAACTCCAGCTGAACCTTTGTCATTTCCTCCCTAGCCTCATAGGCTCCTGCTGCTGACCTGTGGATTCGTACCTCCACTGGTATATTTGCTGGTATGGCTAGCTCCGGGATGCTCTGGAAACCGTCTTCTATCACCTGTACCAGCTATTGATTTTGCGATACCAATTTGTCACACTGCAAGCTTAGTTGTTCCATATTTATTTTCTGCTCACTGAAGACTTGAGGTGCACGGTTTTACTTAGCTCACAACTTTGTAGTTATCCCATCCTACAACACATATCATTTCTCACATGGGAGGGCAGCAAGATTAACACCAAGACCTTTCATTGTGCTAACCAAAGGCCTATCGGCCTCATTTGATGCCACTAGTTCCCCTTCCGGAAACACTATTGTGTCCGTAATCTGCACGCACAACATTTTCTCTGCTACCATGGATCCAGCTGCGAGGTTGGTCGAAAGGGTACCAACTTGAGGGGAGCGCATCTGTAATTCTTGCAACTATTCTCTGAGGGCCCCCAACACAATCTGGCGCTCCTGCATGAAATCTTAGAGAGCCTCATGGGTGACATCATGCACCGTCTCATTGATGTCATGCATGTCACCCTCAGTTAGGGTGATTGGGTCAATGGACAATTTCTAGGCCTTGACCTTCTTCCGCGACCCTGCCCGCTCTGTTGCATGTTGGTGCTTCAGCTCTATTGATACAATTCATGGGTCTGCACCTCCTTCTTTTGTTTCTGCTTCCTCTGCTTCCTGCCCCTGTGAGGGCATTATTTGGCCCTCACCCGCCTTTGCGGCTACCTCCTATGCTACTACTGCTGCTGCAGCCTTTTCCTGCTTAGCTTATTTTTGTGTCGCATCTTGCATTGCTCGCACTTCTACTACTACTATTTCCTTCCTTTGTTTCTTGGCCAACTGTCATGCGGAAAGAGTTATTTTTGCTGACAAAACTAACCTCCCTAGGAGTCTAAGACTCTCTAGTGACAAACAAGACAATTAAGAGCAATCCTTCTCTAAACATACATTATTCTATGAGAAACCAAGTGTTTTTCGATCCTACCTCAAGTCCAACGCTTGTTGTAGCAGTCCAGCCTCGTCGATCCAGATGAACTCCTCCTTCACTTTGAAACCTGCATACACTAACAATCAAACGATTACATAACACCTGAATATTCCATAAAACAAAGCATATTCAATATATAGACCAAGGAGTATATGAAACAATTCATTAACAACAAATCATTGAGAAGAATGGACTTATTTGTATTAAGGAAACAAAAAAGAAACCATTACAACCTGAGCCTTGGTGTTGTGCAAGTTCCTCCCAGGGTCCAGCTAGAGTTTTCCTCTATTTTGACAAGCTCACCCACTTCCAAATGAAACAAGAAAGGATGGTAATCTCTCCTCACAAGCTTACAATGGAAGTCCTAATTCCAGCAGCATCTACCCTTTGGAATGTTCAGCTTTCAACCTCCCCTCCCTTGGCCCAATGCCTGTGTTTATAGTGTTCTAGAGGAAGTTATTCAGTTCCAACATCAATGGGATACTCCCTCTTTTGGATGGGGTAGCTCCTCTCTTGATGGGATAAGTTCCTCTATCATAGGGATGCATGAACCATCTGGAGGCGCTCAATACACGTCAAACACTCTTCTAGAAGGCTCTAGAAGTGACCACAACTTTTTAAAGATGAAACTCGCGCATTTTGACCTTTACAGGGGTACGCACCCATCCTTTGGCTTACAGAGCGTACAAGTACGCAGGTATATTGTGTTTGGAGTGCGTACACGCAGGCAAGGTAGAGAGAACCTGCGTACCCAGAGATAAACATGTTTTTAAGTGACTTTCTCTCTTTTTGAAGTTTGACATGAAGGGCAGAGGTATGAGGCTTGACAAGGAGGATAATATGACTATTGATGGAGCCATATTAACTGCAGATAGTCATGGTGACAAATTTCAGTGTAACAGATTGCCCCCTAAAGTACGAAGCCTGTAATAGATAAGGCTGTTATATCATATAGGAAGGGTGAAGTGCTTTATCATTTCGAGGATCATCTTGTGGAGAGCCCGGTCAGAACCTGCAATTTTCATCACAAAATACATGTATAAGATCATATCATCGCTGAGGTAGGCATTCCCATACTCAGATCAAAACTTTAACTATTCGACTAACTACTTTGGTAAAAGAATGATTTCATAATATATCATAATTATAGACTCGTGTAGACACAGTATGGACGCAGCCATCTGTTTATGATTGGTCTACAACATAATGAATAAAAAACTCCTCGTAGCCTGGATGGTGGAAACTAGATCCAGGGTCTTCATCTCTACTTCCCGAATTGGTACGATTCTAGCCATGTGAATAAATGAGTCGATGTCAAACATGGTAGAAACCACTTGATTACCAGTCAATGATGTAAACTGTTAACAAGCGTGAGAGAGACCACCAGTAATGTCAATGGTTCTCAAAGTACCCAGCACAATCCATGAGTGTGAATGAATGAGTCGATGTCGAACATTTAATGGAATCCTTCGATCGCAAGTCAATGATGAAAACTGACGTCGAAGGTGAGAAACCTGCCATTGATGCATGCAGACTTCAAGGCACTAATGATTTCTAAGACAACTCTCTAGATAATGTGCTGATGTCGATAGAAAGCGACCCATCGAAGACAAGCCCACAACACGAAATCATAGTTCAAGTTGAAGAAATTTTGCTGTAAGGAATGACTCAAGGATGATAAAATGGATGATAGGTATTTTGCGGTTGAATGTTTCGTTTACAGACCTCTTGAACACATAACGACACAACAGATGGTTTGGTGACGAATGACTCAAAGTCAACTCCCATAATCCGGCTAAAGAATGTTAATGATTTGGTCAACTGTGAGGCAAAGGATTTCCCAACCCAGGTGAATGAACAAGTGTCGTGTTCAAGAGTGGTAGTAAGGCTTTTCTGAGACAAAAGGATATCAAATAGGCTCATTCTTCTCACTTTTTCCCCCACCATTTCTGGCAAGTACCTCTTTATTTTTTACAAGCTTGAGGAGGATAACATATGCTTGTTTGTAAGCTCATCCTTCGGATGAGTCCAACTTAGTTTTTGATTCGAACCCTAAGAAGGAGTCGTCCGTTCCTGTTTGTAATAGAACAGGTCCTTTACTGTGAAATTTTAACGAGTCCAGTATAGGAGAAACTCGGCGTTTTTCTTTAGAGAGTCTGAAAAACTTAGAAGACTCCAGATTGAACTTTTTCGTAAAGTTGTGTCTCCTAAGCCCGAAAAAGTATAAAATAATACCTAGGAAAACCGCTTGATCTTGCGACCAAGGATATTTTCATAGTTAGTGTCTTTGACCTGAAAAGTAAAAAGTGATCAAGGACACGTCGTTTTATTTCCAATATCGAATTTGAAACGACAAAAATCCGGCAATCTTTTCCTGTTTTTTCGGTCAGAAAAGGGCTGTAAAGGGACCGTCTTTTAATTTCGTTTTAACGAGTGTAAAAGAAATGCTCGGCAATCTTTTCAGTTTTTAGGAGTCATAAAAGGGCTTAAAAGATGACTCTGATGTTTGGTTCGTGAAAAATGAAAAGTTTCCCTGTAAATCCCTTTGTCCTGCACAAAAACGACACATTACTCATACCTGTTTAAGATAGGCAAAAAATACATTGAAAAATGACCTTCCATGGTGAAAAATAAACAAATTTAATATTTATTTATCAAAAAACCTATAAAAAGACCTTTTACCATGTCATTTTTACCATTTTACTATTGAGGTAGAAAAAAGGGCTTTTGGCAAGAAACTTCCCGTGGACTTTGCGGAAAATCAGACCGTCGGAACCGAGCGCCGTCACTTCCAGGTAATCCACAACATCCTCCTCTTCAATTTCATCTATTTAGAATTTGATTTTTAGCCTTAGTTTGATTTTTTGGGGGCATTGGGGTTTTAGGATGCGCTCCTCGGGGTACGCAGGTGGCCCATGGGTAACCTGCGTACCCCGACCTTTTTTTCAAAGGAAAAAGGGTCGGGGTACGCAACCTACCTTCAGACCAGGTGTGTACCCATGCCCTGTTTCTGAAGGCGGGGTGCGTACCCCGTGTAAAACGCACCCCCAAACCCCATCTTCCAAATTCAACCATTAAATTTTGATTTTAAGATTTCTAAGACTCATTTTCTGGTTTGTAGATTACCCACCATGGTGGATTGGCATGAAAGAGAGCATGAAGATGTTGATTCGGCCGCGTTGAATCATCAAACTACGATCGATGCATTGAAAGCATGTGGCTTATATAAATACTGGGTCATACCTGGCATGAGGGCCCAGGTGCCATTTCTGGAGTGGCTGGTCGAGAGATGGAACATTCAGGATCAATGTTTCTACATTGGAGACCATCAGCTCGAGATAGAGGCCTCCGATATATACTTTCTCACTGGTTTGCCCAACAGGGACGAACACCTTTCTCTATTCGGGACTAGGCCGGGTGGCCAATCCCTTGCTAGCCTCCAGCTAGAGTGGTGTAACAACCAGAACCAGGAGAAAGGGATTGAAATCAAGTTCATATCCCGTCTTGAACTTATGGTGATAGCATTCACGGTTACTAGACTCTGTGGCACAGCCGCTTTACACATGGCCACCGGATCCCAGATGCGGATGGCGATAGATTGCTACCGAGGCACCATTTTCAACTGGTGCGATGCTGTACTGGCCAATCTAAAGGGCCAGTTGACTAGGGCGAAGAACGGACAATCAAAGACCTTTGGATATGGGGCTTTAGTTGTAAGCTTCACCTTAGAGAGAGTTCTTATGCTGATCCCACAGCAGCTCACAGTTGGGGTTGGGGCTCCTCGGGAGCCTAAGATGATGAGATGGGTTGCAGTCATGGCCCGGCATCCAGACGAGGGAGAGAAGGTCGTTCACTTTCCTGAGGCCTACTTTGACTGGTTGGAGGACCAAGTCTTTTCCATTTAGGATTTTCCTTATGCCAGGATGGATTTTCGAGGTGACCCAGACATGGTTCTTCCATAGGGAGAACAATGGGACGATAGAGGTATATTCACTTTTCACAGTTGTTTTTATCTATATTTCTGTTTTTTAAACATCGTTTTCAAAACTGACAGTAAATTTTTTCAAAATACAGACATGGGCCCACAGCGTCCAGCCAATCTCCGGGCTTTTGAGAGAAGACATCCAGTTGCACCGCTACCGGCCCCTCAGGATGTAGCTGCAGAGACGCTAGCTGAGTTGGAGCAGGATTTGGAGCGTCTCACGGCACACATACCAGAGACGTTCATTGACGATATTCCTATCAGACTTCAGCGTTGTGTAGTTGCAGTCCCAGGACCTTTTAGGAGGTTCTTATGTAGAGTAGCACGTGCAGTGGTGTCTTATAGAGATCACCACCAGTGATTGGATGATAACTTTTGTAGACTCATGTCACATTTTGGTTTTTTGTACTTATCATTTTTGCCGATCATAAGGTGTTTCTCAACCTATGATCGAGGACTATGTATATTTTTTGACACACTTCTATCTATATATATCATTTTATCGGCTTATCTTGTTCACATGTATGATGAAATGTTTTTAAATTTACAATTATCTCAAATGTCTGTCTAATACTCGAGAAGCAATTGCACCTGCTAATGTATTTAGAGACCTTGGAATATGCTGATATTCAATGTAATCAAACTCACGTTCCAAGAGACGCACTCTCAAAAACAATCTTAATAACACAGGATTTCTAATGGCATAAAAAACGATTAAGCTGTAATACAACAAGTTCCGAATCCAACCTCACAATCAAACGTCGAATCCCGAATGAAATAGATTCAGACAATAACTCAATCACTGCACTGTATTCTGCAATGTTGTTTGTGGTTTGACCGAGGCTTACCCCATGCATGGAAATTAACTCGTCAGAGGGTGAATAAATAACCCAAGCCGCGGAAGAGACATTCCGTGTATTACGACAAGCGCCATCAGCGAATCCAATGTATGTTTGGAGAGGCATCGACATCTGAAATATCAAGAGTAAAACCAAGATGAATCAGAAAAATGACCAAAAAGCACACTCTCTAAGCTAAGCACACTGTCTAGACTAACAAAACATACGTAAGCTAGAAAGAAGACCTAACTAGAAAGAAAATCTAACTAGAAAGAAGATCTATCTAGGAAGATAAATCTAATCTAATGCTATCCTAACGATTCTCCATATCCCAAACTTAAGCATAATACCTCTTTAGGTAGAGCCCATTTC
>APFE030869440.1:102650-130376 GCA_000404065.3 Pinus taeda | reverse complement strand
TGGAGGCGCTCAATACACATCAAACACTCTTCTAGAAAGCTCTAGAAGTGACCACAAGTAACTTTTTTAAGATGAAACTCGCGCCTTTTGACCTTTACAGGAGTACGTACCCATCCCTTGACTTACAGAGCGTACAAGTACGCAGGTACAATGAGCTTGGGATGCGTACACGCAGGCAAGGTAGAGAGAACCTGCGTACCCAGAGATAAACATGATTTTTAATGACTTTCTCTCTTTTTGAAGTTTGACATGGAGAGCAGAGGTATAAGGCTTGACAAGGAGGATAATATGACTATTGATGGAGCCATATTAACTGCAGATAGTCATGGTGACAAATTTCAGTGTAACACCAACTATGCAATGCATAGCTTGGCCTCATCTTTCTTCTTTTGCGCTGCCAACTTCTCAATTTCTGCAATGTTTGGGGTGCATCATTCCGGTGGTCATGCCTCCAAGACATTGAAAATCGCATCTTTAGTTCCTACAAAGGGTAGCTTTGTCCACTGTTTAGTTGGGTCCTTATGTGCCCTGATATATATGTTATGCATGTCTGCCTTAAATTCTACAAAACTCTATAGACTGTTGTAAACTGTGGGTGACAACCGGCTTATGGTTGATCCACATTCTGAGGTTCTTCTCCATGAACACCCAAAAGATCTTGATGTCACGTATCATTTTAGCATCCTTCGTGGCCTAGAGCAAAGTGTACTTTGCGGCCTCCCATAAATCTCTTTCAATTATGGGGAATTGACTATCCTCCAGCAATTCCCTAGCTACGAGCACTATGGATAGCAATAGCCATGCATAGTGGAACGTTTTTCCCTATTCCTAAGCTTCACGTAAACTCTCTAAAAATTTCATGCAGAGGAATTTGGACCAATTAAACTGGACCCCCTCCGCACACTGATCGACCAATGCGACCACCGGCACAAGTACCTTGTCTGCGTGACACTTTCGCATAACTTTTATTGCGAGGATTTGGATTGCCACTTGTACTGCTTTTTCCTTGATGCTGTAGATGGCATAACCCCTCTTCTTCTTTTCCAGCTTGTACTTTTTCTTCATGGCCTTTGCGATGGCCAAATCACTGCCCTTCCCTTCCGATATGGCTGCGGGGTCTTATCCTTTGTATGGAAGCTGGGATATGTGATGAATCAAGTCTTTCGTGATGGGGATGGGCTCCTCTAGCCATAAAAACCTATAATGCACTAGGAAGAGCAGCTTCTTGATGACAAAAATGGTTATTGGGGCACGGTGGAAATGCGGCACCCAGAGTAGGTTTAGCAGCCTAGCCTTTTCCACTCCGCACAACCACTTCCGTGGCTTTAATGTTGTCACCGCCACCCCCCCACAATGTTCTACTTCATGAGGTTCCTGATCTCAAGGTGAGGGAACCTCTCATGGTTAGCGAGGTCCCAATCTTCGAATTTCAGGCTTGGCACATGGACCAGGTGCGTGCCTTCAAACATAATGCCATCTAGGAGGAGCGGGGTTTGGAGTGAGCTCTTGTTCTCGTCCATGTCCTTGGGCACTTTGGCCTTCCCTTTTCATGGGGGGGACATAGGCAGGCAATTTTGTCGCAGAGTGTGTAGGCTAAGTATCCACCTCCATGCCTTCACCTTCTTCTTCTACGATGATAAGATCCTGCAGATCTTCTTCTTCATCATCTGTTTCTATAGTGACAACTTTCCCTTTCTCCTCCATCGACAATTTTCTGCGCAATGATTTTTATAGGGACATGTGTATAGGAGCCATTGCTTGTTTTTCCTTCTTGGGTCTTGGCATGTGCAGTGATTTCAGGATTTCTGCCACAATCTTGGCACCTTCTGGAACATCCCCCACAATTAGGACCTGCGCGGCCTCCTTGGTGGTCACTTATACTATCTCCATACCATCCTTAGTTGTTTCCATTGTATCTGTGCAACAATCTATCACTTGTGAATCAAGGAGCTTAATCAACACTCAACTCACAACAATCAAGGTTCTGCTCGACCACTCAATTCGCAAATGACCAAGTGTTGTTTGCTGGACAACCCTTTGTATTTTATAGCACTTTTGGAATTTGAATTCAACTGTTCCCTCTAAATCCAGTTCATCAATGCTCCCTTGGCGGAAGAATTTCCCAGATTTTGCCCATAAATTGCATCTTAAATTCTTATTTCCCACTCCATTTGGCCTCAAGTTGAACATCCCATCATGAATAGTGACTTCAACGGTCAATTTCTAGCCAAACCACGTGGCAGCATAGCCCCCCATGCGCGGTCGCGGACCTTGTGATTCTTTGCTTCTACTCTTGGGAAGAATAGTTTATAGTCCCATGCTCCCTTCCAACTACTTAGAGCACTAAGACTATCCTTCCCTCAGCTAGTCAGGTAGTCGCATCACCCATGAAAAGTTTCATCCGATCATTCCTCATGTTGCCTAGAGAATCTATACCTTTTACTATTATGGTCAGCATCGTGTACTTTATTACTTGCAATGCGCTACCATGGTCATTAGCAATATGTGGTCCAAGCCAAGGCATCAAACTAATTAATTCACAGCAATAGGCCTTAAACCTATCATCATGATCGCATGCACCCTGCCTTACCATTCTGGTCTTTTTACCAAGAAAATCTTCCTTTATTTTGTCCTCCATCTTCTTGACTTCTATGTCCATCAAAGCACTTTTCTTCCTTAACCGTACCCTTTCTTCTTCAAGTTCGTGGAGTCTAAGGTTTCCATGTTCAATTTCTTCCTCAAGTCCCATGCATTTTGTTTCTTGCAGCTATGTGATCCCTTCTTTCTGGGCTTCACGAACCCTCATATCTACTAGTGCTACTATGTGTGGACTAGGCTTTGCATGCTCCATAGGGATTATAACATTCACTTCATACTTCAGCTTTTGAAGTGCCCGCGTGGTCAGGGTTTTGCACATGGTCCTATAAGCCCAGAGTACCACTGGTACGCACAAGACCCAATCAGTTCAATTCACATGGTGGATTGTGTTTGTTGCTTCGCATATTTTGTCAAAAGCTTCTGCATTCATGGTCATACCATACTTCCTAGTCCCAACTGGAGGGGTCATTCATGCCATTGTCTTGGCCGCTCCTGCTTATCGATCGTGTTTCCTATCGCGAGGAAGGTGTGTGATCATGCAGGTTGCACACCATACTCGTGTACACATCTGGAAAGGTGGGTGCATGGGCTATTTCATCTATCATACTCAGATTTCATTTGCATTTGAGGCTTTCCAAACCGCATGCACATCATCCTTCTGCATTTGCACGAGTCCTCAAAACTTTTTTGATGTGTACCCGACCATCTTGGGGCATAGCGTGCAGTACCCATTTCAGAGCGTCGAAACACTACTGCTTCAGTACTTCTACTTCAATTTTTTTCAAGAAATCATCCACCTCACTCAACCTATCATAAATAGGCAAATCTATTACCTCTGTTGCCATGCAGTGCAGCAACCTTGTCATCATGTTACAGTTGAGCGTGGTTACTTCGTGTAACCAATTCTGTTATTGTTCTATTTCCTCATTTGAATTTGAGGCGCAAGAGATTTCACGCTCCCACGAGAGTCTGCCATCTAATGTTGGATTTACGCAGTCCTGCTCCCATGTGGTTATCTTGTAGATACAGTCTAGATTGTCACTATCGTAGTCTCGCACTGGCTCTATGTACTGTGATCCTTCCACAGGGTCTAAGGGTACCACAATGCGTAGTGACTTTTTCTCAAAATTCATCTTACGCTTCTTTAGATTTATCACTCCATTCATGTCAGTGGTCCAATCTATTCCCAGTAGTGTGGGATAGGGATTGCTATCGTCAACAATCTCTATAACTTCGAAATTTGCTAGTGCACTCGCACCTTCGATATCTACTGTTATTCCCTACAATATTCCCATAGGTAGGATCTTTTGTTGGTTTTCAATTCACAATTGAATAGGAGACCATTGCAGCGCAGGCCTGCCCATGCACTCCCGCATCTTCTTTGGAAGGACGTTCATGTCTGATCCTAGATCCAAAATCAGTTGATCCATTTCATATTCTCCGATCTGCATGGTCAATCTCATCTCTCTTCCTGTTCACATTATGTCCTTCTTGAGCTTCTGGACTATGTGTGGTTCTCCTGGCGAGGTTCCAGCACATCTAGTGATGAGTTCTTGTAGCCCCTTCATAGCTTTTCTTTTGCGCAGCAGCTTCATGCATGTCTCCAAAAATGTAGTGAGCATTGATGGGTCCATTTATAGTTCCAATTTTTCTTTACTTCCTGAAGCAGAGGCATCCGTGAAGCCCTTATTAGCTTCCATGAATGTCTCCTTAGCACACTCTAAATCAAATTTTGGATCATTTGTTAGAGCCTTGAAAACCCAAGCACTCTTTTCGGGCTGCTTTCCTGTGTCATCTCCTGTTGTGATACCACTTTGGAGCTTGATATTTACATTCATGTTTTCCTCACGCAGCTCAGACCTCATCATTTGCAGGTTCTGAACCGGGAGAGGTTGGAGTGCTCCTTTATTGCGCAACCTTGCTATCAGCGTGGGATAGTCCTTTGTCTCATGATTGAATTGGGTACAATATAAGCATGATGGTCTCATCGAATTCGTACAATTGTGAGCATAATTCTCTAGTCGTCCACAATTGTAACATATCAATTGTCCGCAACCTCTCCCTGGTCCCATTCAACCCGAACCTCATTTGCACCCCTGAAATCCAGTGTGCACCATACCTACATTTTGATCGAGGGCTCATGTTTCAGTCTAAACTCTGTAGGTAGGAGTTTGATCCATCATCATTTCAAAACTTCTACAGGTACACTCATCATGGCCTACTGACCTACATAAATTACGAAACAACTGCTGGGAATTCTGCATATAATTCTGCAATAGATGGAAGTTATTTGTAGCATGATTCCCTCCTATCTAAGAAATCATGCACCATAATGTAGGCGCCACGCTCGGTCCTGCTTGTTCCTCTAGTCTCAATGGCATTGGTCCTCCTCCCACCAAGTAGTTCGCGAAGACTAGAAAATGGTCCTTGTCATGTCCTTGGCCTTTGCACTTTATGCACCATACCTCCTCGCGCGCTTCTGGGTGAGCCGTACTGTCTTGTTTCAAACTCTGCATCTCAAGGCACAAGTTTTTCAACTACGCATGGACATATTGAACACCCAGGTTAGGATCTTGTATCAGGGTCTCATGTAGTCTCATCGCGATCTCCAAGGCATTGGTCTGAGTGGTTAGCTTCTATTGTGACAACGCATTCCTTAGATGTGGTGTTAGCAATGCTACAAACCATGTGCAGTGTTTCCCATTCGCCAAGGTTATATTGGCTTCATGAATTGTACACTTCAATCTCTAATTTAGCTCCTAGGGGGTCTTCCCTAGAAGCATTGTGATTTCCTTAAATCCAATGATCGACTGTGTCTTTGATTTTGGCTTGCTAAATTCCTTGTTTAGCGCATCCTATATATCCAAAATCCCTGCGTTTGGATTGTCATTGGAATGCTTAATGTACCAATTCAGTGCACGATCTTGCAAAGCACTGACCAATATTGCTTTCTTTATGTTGTTATCCATGACTCCCTACGCTTCCCATACAGCCCTTACCACGAACCAAAATTGGTCTGGATCTTCATTCCCTACTTCTTTGAACACCAAAAACTTTATCATTCTTGCCATATTGAACTATGGTGGTGTGGTCGAAGATGGGGGTGAAGATGGTGAAACTGGTGGTGGTGTAGGTGGGAGTGGTATGCGCGGAATTTGCTGCTTTATCAAACTGATCACACTTCTTGGTGAAAGCCTCACGATCTCTTCCTCACTTTCTCACGAAGGTAAAATCAAGGGGCTAGTTTCTAGTTCTACGTTACCTTCATTTTTGTAGATTCTCCCACTTCGCGTAGCCCCAAACATCATTTTATTCACATAACCCACTTTTCACACAGTATCATTTTAATCTAAGTGTTCAAATATTTAATGTACTTACCTCGCGGTCCTTTGAGGAAGCATCGTTCTGCCTCACTATAGCTGACTAAACTATCTACTGCGAACTGAGTGATAAATCCTCCTATAATTCGATCGAGCTAGTGATCCACAACATGCACGATCTTATCTTCCGATGCTTCCAATCTGCGCACCAACTCTGGAGTCCACACAATAGGTTTGTCGAGCCTACATTGTCCTTGATTGTCTACTAGCTTCGCGATCCACTCGTACAACTCAGAGGGGAAGGATGCAAAGAAAATTTCGTGGATTTCTGTATATAAGTAGAAATCTAACCACTCTTCCTTTGATAATCGCAGATTCTTGTTTTCCTCCATTGCAAACTCATGAATCTTTCTATCCAACCACTCTTCAATTCATTTCTTTGTCAGATTCTAGTGATACAACATCAGACATCTCTATAGAGATCCTGGTCAGAATAGTTTATAGTCCTACGCTCCCTTCCAACTACCTGGAGTGCTAAGACTGTCCTTCCCTCGGCTAGTCAGGTGGTCACACCACCCGTGAAAATTTTCATCTAATCATTCATCATGTTGCCTAGAGAATCTATACCTTTTACTATTATGGTCGGCATCGTGTACTTTATTACTTGCAATGCGCTACCCTGGTCATTAGGAATATATGGTCCAAGCCAAGGCATTAGACTGATCAATTCGTAGCAATAGGCCTTAGCCCTGTCATTGTAATCACATGCACCCTTCCTTACCATTCTAGTCTTTTTGCTGAGAAAATCTTCCTTTATTTCATCGTCCAACTTATTGACTTCCGCGTCATCCAAGTGCACAATAAATAAATGGTATATTTTCAAATTATATCAGTCAGTCATCAACCCAAGAATAGATACATAGAATTATAACTAAAAATTCTCTTTATTAATTCATTTCTCTATTACAGACTCAACTTTGCCCTATGCACTTAGCTGCAGGGGTCCATGCACTCAACTGCGGACTACTAGGCCTCTGCGCACTTAGGTGCAGAGCCCTCTCCTACCCTACGACCCAAAGACACACTTCAACTTGTGACTCAATCACTTAGACTATTTTCCTACTTCATCCTTCTACACTTAGAGCCTCGCTCTATTTATAAAATCCCATGGTCCGTGGACCATGGATAGGCCTATCCAGCCGACATTACATTACAAAACTAGGGTAGACAACCCTGTGACTCTATCATACTTTCACACCCCATGCCCACAATTCGCGAAGCTTTACAACAAGATTATGCTGTCAAAACTTGGTCTTTGAGCCCCAAAACATGCCTTGTGGGGATTCCATGCCCAACACACTGATATTTGTTATGGAAAATATCTACATTATATCATTACTAGTCCTTGATGACATAATTCTAAAGCATATTGTGTACATGACCATGTTGTATTCCTTTAGTATCGAGTATGGGTATGCCTACCTCAAGTATTATATGTATATAACTATGACTTTTCTATCGCTTTGCAAGTTTCACATCCTTGGCTCCCTCTATCTACCTGGCTCACTAAGATATAATAATTTATTTTGGCCATCATCTTCTCTTATGACTTCATATATTAGGGGGCATACATTATAGCTCAACATGTAATATCCTGGGTCTATCGTAGCTCAAACTAGGGTGACTCCTATTTGTATGAAGGATGCACTCCTATTTGTAAAAAAATGAAGATAACTATTCAATAAATATATATCCTTAATTTTCTCCTAAATGCACATTTACCTCTTGTGGTTACAACCAATCACCTAAGAATATAAGATACAAGTACTCTCAAAATTCACTCTTAGTTTTGATAAGAGACACATATCAAAAAATCCATTATTTTTCTCCTTTGAATGTGCTTAGTTAATGATCCACATCTTCTACAAATATTCAAAAATCTTCATGAGTTGCAATTTGAAATTCGAATTTGTGTTTGGGTGGCCAAATAGGACCCTTCTAGAATATCCAAGTAGGCCTACAATATCAAAAAACTCATACCACTTTTAGATATATATGAAAACATCTTAATTTCCTAATATTCAATCATAAATTCTCTTAAAATACTTAAAATAAATGAATTGGAAAATAATAATGATAAACCAATATAACCATGAAAATGGTTACTTAATGTAGGTTTATGGGGCTATAGAGTTACGGAATGAGGTTAAAAGGATGGAAATGTGGGAAAAAGTGGATGACATTTTGGAGACCCAGCATACCCCCCAACTGAATATGTTTCATGTCCTCATGCAACTATTGCATTGATTCCCTTAGTCATAATTTGGTCTTCTTGAAATTTTTTTCTTCTATATGAGATTTTCCTTTGTATTGATTCTTTTTTACCTTTGCATAATCATATAATTTGATAACTTTATTATTTTTTCAAAGGGTATTTTGAAAGATATTTGATTGTAACATATCTTTTATGGTTGGTTCTTATGTGAGAACCAAAATTTATGAGTATTGGTTCTTTTATAACAATAATTTTCTTGTTTGTGTTGCATCAAAATACTTGAAAAAATTGAGAATTCCTTTTTATGTCCCCATAGTGGTTGTCAACCATTTAATGTGCTCATCAATTGATCATTGCAAAACATATAAACTTTTGGAATCAAAATGCAATAATAGTTGATTGGGAAAAATATGTTGGTTAGGATGAAATGACCTGTGACAAGTGACATGAAATTTGAATATCCTTCCCCCCAACTAAAGGTGTTTTTAGTTTTTTGAAAATGAGAAAGGGAATATAAATGAGGTGAGGGATTTTCCAAAATCACAATTTTAGCATTTAAGGAATTAAATGATTAAAGTTTAGAAACAACATCCCTTCACCTACTTGAAAAGTGGAAAAACTATGTATATAGAAGAGTGTGGTTGTTGTTGTTGGATCATGGAATGTGAAGTAAAAGAATTTGATTTATTTTTTATTTCTCTTCGTTGTATGAATAAAATATGAAATTGAAATGTTTATTGCTATGGCTGCTAAATTCTGAATTGAGTCCTGCTGCAAGATGCTGAAATCATGTAGTCTTCATTCATTCCCACTCAGTGGCATAATTCTTATCTATTTGAATAGATGTTTCAATGTCGAACATAGAAAATAAATTTTTGGATTATTGGTCATCAATAAATGCCATAACCAACACAATCCTACTCATCATTGATGTCAATGAGAGTCAAGATTCCTAAGTACATCTTACTAGGTACAAATAGATGTGTCGTAGTCAAGTCATATAGAATATCCGACAAACAGGTGACATTTATGTATTCCCACTATTTATTGGTGAGATAATTTTCCATTAAGGCATGCAAGCCTCGAGGTACTTGAAATATCTCTAGTCTTGATCCCAAATGATGTGTCATGTTCGATGGGTCCAAAATTGTTAGAAGGGAGGCCTTAATGAATCCACCATCATCTAACGCGAGTATAAAATAATAATTTAGAGGACTATAAATGGAAAATTTGCGTTGAAGAAAGGTTTATTTGACAAAAAGGAAAATGAAAATGGGGTGACTCAGCTTTGTAAGGGAGTTGAATGACTTTATTTTTGGGTTAAGGGTGAGTGAAAATGAGGTAGGAAAGTATGAAGATTGCAAAGGGAAATGAGTTTTGGTAGTAGGGAGATGGAAATTTATGGATCGACTATAGGTTTAGAATGAGTAGCAATGGTAAAATTTGTATCTATTTAGTAGAAATGGTGTAATGGATCTAATTTGAAATCAAATGATCATGCTCTTCTAAAGGAAAATTGGTCTTTAAAAGGCACTCATGCATATAGTGATCTTCTTTCATCTTCCTAGAACCTGCAAAAGCTTAGCACTCTTTTGCAATAAAATGTAACAATATAGAGAGAGATAGATGCTTAGTCTCTCTTCATTTGATATATACACAAAACAAACTCAGAAATAGTATTAATAAAACAAATTCAAGGAAGAAAATTAAATGCACTTTAACCTGTTTAAAAAGAAGTACCTTGGATCACCTGTTAGTGTTTTATTGGTGACTTCTTCATTACGTTCCTAACCAATTTTGAGTTTGAGATCTTCTCCACACACTTAATGCTTCACCAATCGACCATAATTGTTTTTGCATAAGCTACTGAATTGTGTCGTTTTTGCAGCTACCAAAAATCTAGATCATTGAACTGCCTTTGCACTTTTCATATTGGAATTAGACTCAGATAGTGGTTTGCCAATTATCACAGTTGGGATTTTAATATCTACAGGTTTTGATGAAGGTCGAAGCTTGTGACTGCTTTTGTTCTTTTTTTCTAGCAATCTTATCCATGATCTCATGGATAAAGAAAATGCTCAAAATTCAAAATGGTCGGATCAACTTGAAATAAACACCAAAGTGTAGATCTCATCACCCTAAATCAAACACAATTCATTTCACTCAAATTTGACTTCAGGTGCTCCCAGAATCATGTTCTATTCATTTTTGGAAACAACTAAAAAAATGAATTTTGAGTGTCAGGAATGCCCAGCCAACAGTCTGTACTCTAACTGGATCATGACTTGTCAAGTTTTACTAGTCCTTCATTGGCTAATATATGGTTGACACTCGGTATCATTTTATTCATTGAAATGTAGTTATTTTCATTGGTTAATGTCTTACTGTGGTGGCCTTTTTCAAGGAGGGAGTGCCACATGAGCCAAAAGGTGGTTGCCATGTGGCCTCCTTGTGGTGGACTATAATTTGTGTGAGGTTGAATGACATCCACAAAAATCAAAACCACGACCTTGTGCTTTGCAACAAAGCTTCTTTACAAACCTGCCTACTGTGTTTCTTGTTAACCAATAGTTCCAAACATATATTTAAAGTTTGATGGGTGCGCCTTTGGGGCAAGGGGCGAGGCTAAGCCCTCACCCATAGCCACTCTAGCGCCACATAACCGTACATGGAGGCCAAGGTCTAGGCCTTAGCCCATCCCATAGCCATGGTCCTGTGAAACTATAGATAGCACCATATGACCATGGGCATGGCAGAAGAATTGGGGATTAGCCCTGAGTCATATGAACCACATATTAACATACTAGTAGAGGAAAGGGGCACAGAAATCGATTGGCCCTCAACCAAGAATCTTTGGCTCCCAACGTGGTCGTATGGTGCCATGTAACCAAATAATTCATAACTGGGGCTTAATGGTGAATTTATCCATCCTACAAATTTGACCATGGATCGGGAATACAGGCTAGGTTTGCACACAATTTCTGTGTTCGGGGTGCACAGTCCAGGTTTAGGCTAAATTGTAGGATTATTAACATGAAAATTGGAAAAAAACTTGAAACAATGATATTTTACTCATTTTTTGGTGAAATGAGGTGTAAAATAGTCAAAAGAGGGGTTTTCGACAATGCTGGATGCATTGGAGACATAAATTTTATTGCTTGAAATTTGGAAAAGCCTATAATTATAATTTTGAGTATGGATTTAGATCTCTTATCTAATTTTTATTGCAAAATTTTAAAACTAAATTTATTCAATTTTCTTTTCTAATCTTCTAGTAGCAGAGAGCACAAGAAGAGAGCATACTCAACAATATTGAAACTCTTTATTCATTTGGAATGTGAAATTGAAAAGACAAAATGAAAGGATTCGATCTCTAACTTCAAGTTTTGGCTCTTAGAACTCTGTTTGTTCTCCTTCTTCACAAATTTTCCTTCTCTTTCTACATCTTCATACAAATGATTAGTGAGCAGGGTGTCTCTTACTACACCACCAATAAATAAAATTGCAAATAAAATAAAATCTAACTTAAAAATTTGAAAAAAAAATCACCAAATTTGGTTTTATTCATTGATTCTACCCTACTCTACTATACTAGAAATAGAAAAATTGTTTCAAGTTTATGCATATTTCCACTGTAACCATGTGCATAACAGGAGTAAAAAGATATTCATGCTTAGTTTTGAAAAATATGCATTAAAATACATCAAAGCATGAAAGACCAGTTGTTTTGAAAATGCAATCAAGATGTAAGTCACAATGAAAGAGTGGTCTAACATGACCCCTGATTGAAACCGTTTTTCAATAAAGCCATGACATTCCTTATTCCTTTCTTGGTTTAGATAACATTGAATATCCTCCTTTGTTATGCATTCCTCAATATGAGATTCTAGCGGTTTATCCCAATAAAAAGTATTTTGTGATTCTTTCATCTGTTTAATAGATTGACCAGAGGAATAAAAAAAGACGTGAATATCTTCTTGTGGAGGTGGAGAGAGAAAATTTTCTAAATGCAGTTAAAATATAATCTTCCTGAGAGGAAGCTATCCAACTGTTGCTAGGATTTGATAAATTTATTGGAATGAAATTCTTCAAACTCTTAATTGTCTATGAATTACTCCAACTGGTTGATAATTCCTGTCGTGCACATAGATTAGTACAATGTTTTGAAAAATTACTGAAATTTAATATGCATCATAAATGATTTTAATATGATTTTAACCATGCATCTCATAATAACTGCAACTATCATGAGTTGTCTAAACTTTCAAAATAAGCACCTATGTATACCTCCCCAGCAGTGATGCCAAAATGTTGGGTGATTTAATTGTGAGTTAAATCCCTGTCATTAATTGTCAACCTGTAGTTTGTAAACTAATGAGGTATACATGTACTATATGTACTAGGTTGTTATTTACGACAATAGATTAATATAATTCAATTGAAACTTATTAAAAATCAAATTAAATCAATCCAATCCAATTCCAAACCAAACATAAAGAAATTGAAATCACACTTACATAAAAGAAAATAAAATAAATGAAAAACATAATTAGATGAAGTTACCAATATATACAACAAATGAAAAAGAGATGAGAAAATTGTGGTTGATGGGGGGCCTCCATTCCTCAGCAGGCACACCGAACAATTATAACATCTTGGAGATCAAAGTAGAAGTATGAATTTCATAAATTAAGTTACAAAATATTACAAGAATTATCTATCCTCACTTTACAAATGACATCTTGGATGGAACTCCGAAATCTAGAACTTGGAACCTCCTAACTAGCAACCCCTTCCAATGAGCCTCATCATTAGGTAATTATATGGGCCTGAATTCACCTCGTAGCTTAGTCAAACCAACTATTCTCACAACTTATTGCATACTTTTGATTATATTTTGTTTATGAGATGAGTTAGAGATGGATATTTTGTTTTGTGGTCTAATGTGCATTTAATGCATGATTAAGGGATAAAAACAAGGAATTTTGCAAAGACCTTTGTCAAAACTTGAATGGGACAAGGGAGAGGAACTATAGGAGGTAAATCCTCCTCATTTGCTACCCCCCATTCGAATATTCCTCCATCATTTCGAAGTGCAAACAGCGAAATCATGAGGGCTAGAAGGCAACCGAGAAAGTGAAAGTCAAGGCACTAGTTTATCTCAAGTTTGGGAGCTGAGCCTCTCTAATTTTAAGGAAGTCGTTGGATATTTCAGACATATAAGTATAGAGGCCTAGGACCTCAGTAGGATTCAGATTTTTTATTGTAAAAATTTACTCTATTTTCGAGCTGCAAGACCTGTGACAGTTTTTGATGTAATCCATTGTTTTGATAATAAGAATGAGTTTCGTTTTGAGCCACCACTGAGTTAACTCAGAGGGTTGAAGCTCTTGGGTTAGGTCCCAAAGCTAGCATCCAAGGCTCCTCTTTATTGTACATGTATGCTAGTGTAGATTCATGGTTTAATCATCCAATTGGTTAAGTAGTTGCATTTCCATTACAACAGTGTAACGTAGATTGGTTGTATTTTAGTTTGCTTCCATTTGTGACTTCTTTCAATTAACAGGTTTGAAAGGAGAAAAAGATCACCATAAGGTTGTCAGCAAGTGTCTCAGCCTCACCTCCTCCCTCTAGGACCATAACTTGAGGAAGAGACCCTTCAGCAACCCCAAAAATACAGATCTCTAGTTCTTGCATGAGCTTTGGAGTTTGTTGTCTTGATTCAGTACTTGGTTCATTTTATCGTAATGTTTTTCCATCGCTCTCTTTTTGTAATAAGATCTCACACATATTCTCATTTCCTTTAGCACTTTCATCATGCATAATAAATGTAGAAGGTAATAAATCATGTCTTAATCAGATTATACCTGTAGATTGCCTTACCATCTGTTGGGCAGGGGATCCCCCAATGTAAGTTTTGGGGCTTAAAGCCCAAGTTTTGACTAAGTCTAATGACTCCGCAATCTGTGGGCTTGGAGCGTGAAGTTGTAATTGAGTCATAGGGTTGTCTACCCTTACTTTTGTAATGTAATGTCAGTTTGAGAGTTCTACCCATTGTCCGCAGACCATAGGATTGTATAAATAGAGTGAGGCTCTAAGTCATAGAGACATCTAATGACATCAAGAATCTAAGAGAAGATGAATCATTGAGTCTAAATAGAAGTCTAAGGTTGTGTCTTGGGTCGTAGAGTAGGAGAAGGCTCTGCAGCTGAGTGCGCAGATCCCTGCAGCTGAGTGCGCAAGGTGAGTCGAGTTTGTAACCAATTGAATAAATAATAAAGTGAATTTGTTATCTATCTATGTGCCTTTTTTTCTTGTTTTATGCATTGAAATATATTGGATATGAATTGCAAGTTTTATAGTTTATTTTTTGTGCAAAGTTATATGAATATGTTGAATAAGTGAGTATAAGCCAAGTATTTGTTTACGTGAAGTTAACTAATAGTTATAAGAATATAAGTAAGATCCGTGATCGAACTTAGGGAAAGAGTGCATATCGTCGCCTAAGCAGCGCGAAATCACTTCATCCCCTAATTAGGGCTGCACGAAGGCGATCATAACCAAGTGCGAAGGTCTCATAGGAGAGGAGAGTGTGCAAAGTGACCTACACAAAGCCATTCCTAGTTGGACTAAGTCGACTCCTCAGACATATCAAGGGTGCACAAACTTGCTTCCAGCATCCCCCCATAATGCTTCTGGTGAGACCTCAGTCTGCGCTCCTCAGTCTATTGCCGAAAGGGCCAATAGTAGAAGGATTTGTTTGGCTAATTAACTCCGAACTTGGGTCAGGCCCCATGAAGCCAACAAATGGTTCCATTGCCAGGATTGGAATCTGCATAGAGATGTCTGATGTCGCATCATTGGAATCCAACTAAGAAGGAAATTGAAGGCTGGTTGGAAAGGAAAATTCATGAATTCATGGCACAAGAGAACAAGAATCCACAACTATCAAAGGAAGAGTGATTAGATTGCTACCTGTACAGAGAGATCCACAAAATTTTCTTTGCATCTTTCCCTATTGAGTTGTACGAGTGGATCACAAAGCTAGCAGATAGCTAAGGAAGGTGGAAGTTTGATGGTCCTATTGTGTAGACCCGAGAGTTGGTGTGCAGATTGGAAGCATCGAAAGATAAGATCGTGCATGTTATTGATCATTGGCTCGATTGTATTATAGGATGATTCATCACCGAATTCGTGATAGACACTTTAGTCAACTATAGCGAGGCAAAACGACGCTTCCTCAAAAGACTGTGAGGTAAGTACGTAAAGTCCCTACATACTTGCATTAAAATGTTATTGTGTGAAAAAAGGATTATGCAGCTACATTGATGTCCGAAGCTATGTAAAGTGGAAAATCCTATAGGAATGAAGATAGTAAGGGACTAGAGAATAGCCCTTTAATTTCACCTTCGCGAGATGAGGAGGAGCTCATGAAGGTATCTCCGTGAAGTGCGATCGATTTGATAAGGTAGAGGATTCCGTGCATACCACCTCGACCCACACCACTTCTAGTTTAACCATCATCACCTCCATCCTCACCTGTACCACCTCTACCACCACCATGTTTTAATATGGTGAGCTCGATAAAGTTTCCTGTGTTCAAGGGAGTGGGAAATGAAGATCCAGACCAGTTTTGGTTCATTGTAAAAGCCGTATGGCAAGCACAGGGAGTTGTTACATATGATAATATCAAGAAAGCAACTTTGGTTAGCACACTACAAGATCGTGCATTGAGATGGTACATCAAGCACTCAAGTGATAATATGAATGTAGGAATCACGGTTATCCAAGCTACGCTAACTAGGGAGTTTAGCAAGTCGAAGTCAGAAGCGCAGTCGATCATTGGGTTCAAAGAGATCATGATGCTACCAGGCGAGACTCCTTTAGAGCTAGATCAAAGGCTAAAGTGCATGATTCACAAAGCTAACATGACTTTGACGAATGGACAGCATCGCAAATGGTTTGTAGCATCACTATTGTCACATTTGAGGAACGCATTGTCGCAACAAAGGTTAACAACTTAGACAGAGGCTTTAGATATCACAATGAGGCTGCATGAGATGCCAATATAGGATCCTAACTTGGGAGTTCATCAGATCCATGCACAATTGAAAATCTTATGCCTTGAGAGGCAGAGTCTAAAATATGACAGAACAGTATGACCAGAAGCACGCGAGGAGGTGTGGTGTGTGAAATGCAAAGTTCAAGGTCATGATAAAGACCACTTCCTGGTATTCATGAATTACCTCGCGAGAGGGGGACTGATGCCGTTGAGACCGGAAGCACAAGCAGATTTGAGCGTGGTGCCTACTCTATGGTGCGCGATTTGTCAAATAGGAGGAAAGCACGCTATAGACAATTGCCATTTGTTGCAAAAGTACACGCAGAACTTGCAACATTTGTTCTGTAATTTCTATAGATCGTTGGGACACAATGAGCGCACATGTAGATGTTATGAGCTAATGATGGATAGAATTACCACCTATAGGGTTTAGGTAAAAACACAGCCACTAGACTAGGGTGCAGGGATGGTGCGCACCAGATTCGAGCGGCGCGAATGAGGCCGAGGTGGAGGAGGACCTAGAAGAGGTCATGGACAATTGATATGTTACAATTGCGTAGGGCGAGGACATTACACCCACAATTGTACAAATCTAACGTCTAAATCATGTCTATACTATACCTTATTTGATCATGAGATGGAGTATTTTCCTACGCTGATAGCTAGGCTATGCGACAAGGGAGCGCTACCACCTCCCCCAAATCAGAACCTGCAGATGATGAGGTCTGAGCTGTGTGAGGAAGACCCCAATGTGAACATTGTGCTCCGAAGTGGAATTACGATGGAACATGATAAAGGAAAATAGCCAGAAGATAGTGCTTAGGTTCACAAAGCTCTAGCGAAGGAAGCAGAGTTTGATTTCGAGTGCGCTCAAGAAACCTTTATGGACGCTAAGAAGAGCTTCGTTGATGCCTCCACTTTAAGAATAATAGATAGACCACAGCTGGAGATGGACCCATCGATGCTCACAATGTTCCTGGAAACATGCATGAAGCTACTGCATGACAGTAAGGATGTAAAGGGATTACAGGAACTCATTAATAGATCTGTGAGGACCACACAAGGAGAAATGTGCATAGTCTGAAAGATTGGAAAACACTAGACAAGAACAGGAAGAGAAATGAGGTTAATCATGTAGATTCGAGAATATGAGATGGACCAAGTGATTTTGGACTTAGGTTCAGATGTGAATGTCATACCAAAGTAGACCTAGGAGCACATGGGGAGGCCTACACTGCAGTGGTCTCCTATTCAGCTGCGCATGGTGAATCAACAGAAGATAATACCTCTGGGGAGATTACAGGGAATCAATGTGGATATTGAGGGAGCGAGCGCGCTAGCAGAATTTGAAGTGATAGATATTGTTGATGACAACAATCTCTACCTTGCACTTTTAGGAATTGATTGGTCCACTGACATGAATGGTGTGATTAATCTAAAAAATTGCAAGATGATTTTAGAAAAAAAGTCTCTATGTGTAGTAATACCATTGGACCTTGCTGAGGGATCGCGCTACACTAAGACAGTGCACGACTATGAAAGTGATGATGATTTGGACTACATCTACAAGATAACCACATGAGAGAAAGACTGGGTAAATCCCACTACAGATGGATGAATTTCATGGGAACACGAAAGCTCCTGTACTTCAGATTTGGATGAAGAGATAGAGCGATGGTAGAACAAGTTACACAAGGTAACCATGTTAAACTATAATATGATGACAAGATGACTGCACTGTGTATCAATGGAAGTATGAGATCTGCCTACCTATGATGGGTTAGGCGAGGTAGATGCCTTATTGGACAAATTTGAGAGAGAGGTGTCAAAAAACCAACATTTCCAGGCCTTAAATTGGGTACTGTGTGCTACACCTGCGAGGTGGTGGGGTATGCACAGAGAAAACTTTGATGATTGGCACGCATGCAGGAGGATGATGTGCACATGGTTTGGGAAGAATATAGGGTGTTCAACAGCTAGGTACAATGGCAAGGATGGTCTGCATGCGCATCTGTCCAGATGGGTACAGACCTATGCTAAACAACCTGTGTGGATGTACATGAACTTCACGATGGTAAATATGGACAATAAGCATGTGTTGGGGGGGAAACTGTGCGAATGGCTTCTCAAGTTGGAATGACAAAATGTGGAAAGAATGAGTGCACAGACGGTTATCCATGCAGAAGCCTTCAACGAAGTGTGTAAAGCACTGAACAAGGTATGTAATGCACAATGAAGTGATTGGAACCTGCACGTACCAATAGTCCTATGGGCTTATAGGGTGACGTACAAGAAAATGACAAGACAGGCACCTTCTAGGATGGTTTACGAAGCGAACGTTGAAATACTGATGAAGAATATCATGCCTAGTCTGCGCATAATAGTGCCCGTAGATACGATAGATCACGGAGACTTGAAAGAAGGGATCATGTAGTTGGAAGAAGAAGAGCGCTTAGGACCTGATGAAGAGATCAAGCAAGGTAATTTTAGGTTCCAAGAACTCATGAATGAAATTTTTTTTTTTAGGGATAAAAGCACCATGGTAGAAGAAGAAATCAGGAAGTTGGAGGGAGGAATGAAAAGGGATTTTTTTGATAAAAATATTGTGGTGATAAAATAGGATGCGCACGATTACATTGATAAATTTAGAGACTACTGCTGAGATTTCATTAGTTTGATGCCCTAGATTGGACCCATATGACTAAGTGGATCACAAATGGGTGCATGATGTAGATAGAAAAGTGTGTGACGCAGGTAGTGAAGTTACAAGGCAAACTTTTCTCAGGAAACATAAATGATAGTCGGTTGAAGCCATATACAGGTGGCGCGGCCATCTAAATAGCCATGGAAAGCACAATATTAACACTCTAGGCAGTTGAAAGGAGGTGTGGGACTATAAATTATTCTTCCCAAGAACTACATGATGTTAGGGTTGCACGTAGGAGTGAAGTGTCGCAGGGTTTGCGACAGTGCAGGGGTGGCTACACTGTCACGCGGGTTGGCTAGAAAGTGACTATTATAGTCACTATTCACGATGTGATACTTGGTTTGAAACCAAATGGAGTGGGTGGTAGGCATTCAAGGCAAGCTTTATGGGCTAGATTTGGGAAAATGTTCTACCAGGGGAGCATTAATGTACTGGATTTGGGGGGAATGGTCAGATTTGAATTCAAAAGGTGGTATAAATTACAAAGGGCTACCCAAAAAACAATACTTGGTCATTTGAGAATTGAGTTTTCCTTCTTCCAAAGACTTCTAAACATAGACCTATTGAGAGCATTGCATGAGCACCCACTTGAGCATTTGAGTGATTTTAGGGAAAACAAGATGGCAGCATCTGAAGAAGCCAGGGATATCAGAGAAATGACTGTCGAAGAGGCCACGTAGGCCATGATAGTAGAAGAAGCCCCAGAAAGCACCGGGATGGCTACAGAAATCCCTAAATCATAGTGCATGTTGAGACCCAAGAAAGATAAGAAACCCATGATTCTGGTGCATGTGTCCCCTCGAAACGCACTGTGAACTAAGTTGAAAATGGAAGAAAAGGGGAAGGTGGTTAATTGAAAACCGATGAAGAGGAGGAATACCTTGAGGACATCCTGATAGAAGAAGATGAGGATGAATACATGGAGGAGGAAACCAAGGGCGCAGACCCTCTAAGCAGGTTGCCTGCATACGTTCCTTCATGAAAGGGGAAGGCAAAGGTGCCCAAGGACTTGGATGATAGTAAAAGCCCTTTTTAGACTCTGCTGTTACTCGATGACATCATTTTTGAAGGGGTGCACCTAGGACAGGTGCCGAGTTTGAAGTTTGAATATTGGAATCTTGCTGACCATGAGAAATTCCCTCACTTGGCGACCGCACAACTCATGGAGCCGAAGAAACACATCGCAGTGGGAGTCATAGAGTTGGAGCCTCACAAGTGGTTACGTGGAGTCGAAAAGGCTGGGTTGTTGAACCTGCTCTGCGTGCCGCATTACCAACAAGCCCCAGTGACCATCTTCGTCATCAGGCAGCTGCTCTACTGGGTACACGTTGGGTGTTTGTGGCTGGAGAATCCCATCCCCATCACGAACCACCTGATCCATAAAATTACCTGACTCCCTTGTAAAGGAGAAGACCCAACAAACATTTGGGAGGGTAAAAGCAATTATTTGGCCATCACGGAGGCCATGAAAAGGAAATATAAGTCGTAGAAGAAAAAAGAGGGGCTACGCAATCTCCAGTATCAACAACAAGGCAGTCTGAGTTGTGACTCAGATACTGGCAGGTAAGGTCATGCAGAGGTACTGTGCGGATGAGGTGCCCACACATGTTGTTACACTTGTCAAGCAGTGCACACAGGGGATCCCATTTAACTGGTCTAAATACTTGTGCAAGGAGTTCCTAGAGAATTGTCATGAGCCACAGTAACAACGGAAAACATTCCACTATGCATAGCTTCTGCTATCCATAGTGCTGGTGGCTTGGGAATTGCCTGAAGATAGCCAGTTCCCCACAATTGCGATGGATCTCCCAGAGGTTGCAAAGTACACTTTGCTATGGGCCACTAAGGATGTGCACAGGATCCGAGACAGTAAAATATGCTGCGTGTTCATGGAAATGAACATCAAAATGGGGATTAACCGCAAGCCGCGGTTATTGCCCACTGTCTATAATAGTTTACAAAGATTTGCAGAGTCCAAAGTGAACTTCCATCATGTCTACATCAGGGCACGCAAGGACCCCACAAAGAAGTGGAATGAACTACCATACCTGGCCATGAACGACATTATCTTTGATGTAACTGAGGCATGGCCACCAGAGTGGCATGCTCCAGACATCTCCACGGTGGAAGTAGACAAGTCTACTACACAGAAAAAGAAGGAGGAGGAAAAACTGTAGATGGTGCAATTGGCAAAGAAGAGTAGAAAAGAGGTTGCAGCAACAAAGGTGCAGGAGACACGGGACGTTGTGAAGGTAGCAGCAGAACAAAAGATGGCCATAGCAAAAGTGTAGAAGGCAGTAAAGAAGAAGCACGAGTTCCAGAAGTCACCTTCACCTAAGCAGGAACAAGAGATGGAGATAGAGAAAAAGGAGGGTGGAAAGGACTCACAAACAGCATCGACATAATTAAAGCACCAGTGTCCGAGAGAGCTGATGGGGCCGCGAAAGAAGTCAAAAGCATTTATGACTTCTTTCGACCTAATCACCCTCACTGAGGGGGATCTACATTACATGAGGGAGACAGTACATGATGTCACCACGGAGGCCCTCCATTAGCCCATGGAGGATAATTAGATTGTGTTGGGGGCCCTTTGGGCATAGATTCAAGAGTTTCAGGTGCACACAGCTCAGACTGGTACTCTCTCAACCAGCCTTGCAGTAGGACAAACCGCGGCTGAGAAAATGTTGTGCACTAGCATGACCAACACAATAGTGCTGCCAGAGGGGGCAATGGTTACAGAAAGTGAGCCTGATAGGCCTACGACTAGTACATTAAAAGGAATAAGGATCAACATAGTTTTGCTCCCTCAGGAGACACTCTATGTCCTATAGGATAAAATTACTGCAGAATTGCGGGCTAAGGAGAAACACAAGCTACAGGTGTTGAGCGAACAAAGAATCAACATGGAAAAGTTGAGCTTGTAGCATGATGAGGTCATGTCCCAAAATAGGTAGATAGTGCAGGTACTTGAAGAAGCCCACCAGATGGTCCCTGAGTTAGCCATCCCTGTAGAGGCACCAGTGGAGGCATGCATCTAGAGGTTAGCAGTAGGGGTGCGTAAGGTGCGAGAAGAGATGGCCAAGGTTCAGCTGGAGTTGAACCTCCAAATAGTAGAGCTACGGTTGAAGGCGTAGCCTTAACCTCCTCTAGAGGTGAGGGAACAATGCGCCAACACCATCACAATGGGCATAGAAGAGATCAGTAGTGCAGTGAAGGACTGCACCAAAATGTTGGAAGAATCATTCGAGGTTCTCACCGCTCTGCAGGAGGACCTGAACATACGATGCTTGGATATAGAGGCAAGTGAGCTGTAGCAACGACATGATGACATACAAGGGACCATGCAGAGGGTGGCCCTTACACAAAAGCTCGCATGGATGCGGCAAGCCAAGGCACTTAAGGATTGGGTAGACACAGCATGGCACAAAGAAGTAGTGTTGAAGGCCCATGTCAAACCATAGATTGATGAGGTATTTGTTATCACAACATCAATTGAAGGCAAGCTCACGTAGATGCAGGGGACACAAGAGCAGATATAGGGAAGTAGTTCAGATACCACGGTCTCTAAACAGCCTGTCCATGAGATACAGCAGGCAGTCGCTCAGTGCATTGTCGACCTCGAAGCAGTCTGAGCGGAGTTGGGAGGTCTCTGTGTGAAGATCTCCGCACTGACAGAGTGAATTGAGGGCAAGTCACGATGCTTGTGTTGGGGGCCTGCTGGGCACAGGATCCCCCAAGGCAATTTTTGCGGCTTAAAGCCCATGTTTTGACTAAGTCCGATGTAAAGACTTCGTGATTTGTGGGCATGGAGCACGAAGTTGTAATTGAGTCATAGGGTTATCTGCCCTTACTTTTGTAATGTAATGTCAGCTTGAGAGTTCTACCCATGGTCCATGGACCATGGGATTGTATAAATAGAGAGAGGCTCTAAGTTGTAGAGACATCTAATGACATCAAGAATCTAAGAGAAGTTGAAGCATTGAGTCTAAGTAGAAGTGTAAAGTCATGTCTTGGGTCATAGAGTAGGAGAAGGCTCTACAACTAAGTGTGCAGAGGCCTAGTATTTTACAACTGAGTGCGAAAACCCCTGCAGCTGAGTATGCAGGGTGAGTCAAGTCCGTAACCGATTGGAGAAGTAATAAAGAGAAGTTCTTATCATTCTGTGTACCTTTCTTTCCCTGCTTTATGCATTGAAATATATTGGATATGAATTGCAAGTTTACTATTTATTTGCTATGCAAACTTATATGAATGTGCTGAATAAGCGAGTATAATCCAAGTATATGTTTACGCGAATTTAACTAACAGTTATAAGAAGATAAGTAAGATCCGCGATGGAACTTAGGGTAAGAGTGCAGAAATCACCTCAGCCCCTGATTAGGGCTGCATGAAAGCGATCATAACCAAGCTTGAAGGTCTCGTAGGAGAGGAGAGTACGTGAAGCCATTCCTAGTTGGAATAAGTCGACTCCTTAGAGATCTCAAGGGTGTAGAAAATTAGTTCCATCATCCCCCTATACTACTTCAGGTGAGACCTCAGTCCGTGCTCCGTGAGCTGTTACCAAAAGGGCTAGTAGTACAAGGATTTGTTTGGTTAATTAACTCTAAACCTGGGTCAGGCCCCATCAAGCTAACACCGTTCGATCCATAACAAACCTGACCAATTGTTGTTAACCGCGTGTCACATATTCATTTCAACATTTGACTTTAGGCACTCCAAATATCCAATGTCGATCTGTTTTGCTTGATCCAATGGTCATCGTGTAACCCACTCCCCAACTAGCTTGGCCAATCTCCATCGTTGATCAATCTCACATGATCCAATGGCTATCGTTAAATCTCACGTGGATTATTGCACAACCGATATATGATTGAGAGCGTGAGAGAAAAGTGGTTTTCCCATGCTACATGTCACCCACTTAGGCTAATCGTGTGAAATTTAAGAATATCGCTTACAGCTCTTAGGGCACGCATGATACTGTTTACCACCTATGAACCCGCTCGATCATGTCACCTGCTCACCAACTAGCTTGGTCGATCTCCACCGTCGATCTGCCTCGCTTGACCCATTAACTATCGCATCACCCGCTTGCTGACTAGCTTGGTTGATCTCCACCGTAGATCAATCCCACATGATCCAACAGCTATCGCACAATCTTGCATGAATTCTTGCACGATGATGAGCACCAGTATTGCAGCAAGGATGTTGTAATTCCTGAGCTACCAGCTTTACTTATCAACCCAGGGTTCATACAAACTTGGAGGTAACAGTGCTATATGCACAAGTAGAAGTGAAGATCTTGCCTGTGTCATGTTCATCTGGCGAGAGACCCCAAGGGTTCTAAGCCAGATTTCTATAGAGTCAGAATAATCTTGATTCTTTGATGGAAGAAGAGATAATCTATTCTAAGAGAGCTACTCTACTGCCGTAATGAAGAAAACACCATGTAATGCTAAATCACACCATAACCTAATTAACTAGTTAAACAGCTATGCTAAGTAGAATTTTTAAATCAACACTAACCTAATGCTACTATCTAAGTTACAGAAGTAAAGAGCATCAAACAAAACTAATGAGTAAGTGAAGAAACTAAACTAAATCTATTTTCACTTTCTTGGTTTTTTGATGATCGGATAGTGTTACAGTCTAATTAAATAACCAAATCGAAGCTTAGAAGTGGTAGCGCTTAAATGATATGTATAACGGAGTTCATGAAGGAGTCAAGAGGAAAAGTAATCGAAGATTGAAATCAAAGAAGGGAGGACATAATGAAGCAACAATGCATAGGAACCATTGGATCGATCAACGAATAGTAAAAGTGGAAGATAAGCGGTAGAGAACTTATCGCATGAGATTACATGAATAGATGGATGAACAAGATTAACATGAGATGAATGGTGGAGATCTTATCGTAGGGGATTAATTGAATAGATGGATGAATAGGACTAATGGAAGATGAATGATGGATATCCTTTCATGGGAGTTTAAGTGAAAGATGGACGAATAGGACTAATGGAAAATGAGTGGCGGAGATCTTATCGCGGAGGTTAAGTGAATAGATGGACGAACAAGGCTAAACGAGAGATCAATGGCAAATATCTTATTGCGGGGATTAAGTGAATAGATGGAAGAACATGGTTAATGGAAGATGAGTGATGGAGATCTTACCCTGGGAGATCAAGTTAATAGATGGACAAACAAGATTAATGGAGGATGAGCGACATAGATCTTACTGCGGGAAAAACATGCAAAATGATGGAGTGGGTTTTCATAGGTGGTAAGGAGTTTCTCGCGCGCCCTCAAAGTTTTAAGTTGTATATATAATTTTCACAAGATTATCCTAAGTGAGTGACACGTAGCACAAGCAAACCACTTTACTCGCGTGCTCTCAGGCGGATACCGGTCATGCAAGAATTCGCGCGAGATTGCGCGATAGCCATTGATCATGTGGGATTGAGCAATGATGGAGATTGGCCAAGCTAGTTGGTGATCAGGTGATGCTATAGCCATTGGATGGAGGGCGTGATAGATTGATGGTGGAGATTTGGATCACATAAAGTAGGTGGAAGAATTCATGATAGTCATTGGATCAAGCTAGACATATCGACAGTGGAGATCTGGAGCACATAAATTCAAGCATTGAAATGAATCGGATGATGATTGGTCAGGTTCATTGTGGATCGGACGGTAAGGAGATCTATTGGTATAATCCTTGCTAACTTTTTAACTGAAGAAAAAGGCACAAACAAAGGCAAACTAAAACACAACCAATCTACGCTACACTACTATAATGGAAATGCAACTACTTAAGCAAATGAATGATTAAACCATGAATCTATGTGCTACATTGTTGTAATGGAAATGCAGCTACTCAAGCAAATGAATAATTAAAGCATGAATATATGCTAACATACATGTAAAATAAAGAGGAGCCTTAGCTACTAGTTTTGGGCCCTAACCCAAGAGCTTTAGCCCTCTGAGTTAACTCAATGCTGGTTCAAAACAAAACTCATTCTTATTATCAAAACGATGGATTACATCAAAACTGTCACAAGTATTGCAACTCAAAAATAAAGTAGAGTTTTACAATCAAAATTTTGAATCATACTGAGGTCCTAGGCCTCTATACTTATACACCTGAACTCTCCAATGACTTCCTTAAAATTAGGGAGGCTCAGCTCCCAATCTCAAGATAAAATGGTGCTTTGACCTCCACTTGCTCAGTTGCCTTCTAGTCCTCATGTTTTGGCCTTTTTCACTCCGAGCTGATGGAGGAATATTTGAATGGAGGTGTAGTATATGATGAGGATTTCCCTCCTGTAATTCCTCTCCCTTATCCCATTATAGTTTTGACCAAGGTCTTTGCCAGAAATTCCTTGCTTTTATCCTTTAATCATGCATTACATGCACATTAGACCACAAAGCAAACTATCCAACTCTAACTCATCTCATAAACAAAATATAATCAAAAGTATGCAATAAGTTGGGAGAATAGTTGGTTTGACTAAGCTAGGAGGTGAATTAAGGCCCATATAATTACCCAATGATGAGGCTCATCATCACCCCCCCACTGAAAGTGTTTCTCATCCTCTGAGAAACTTAGTCAATGTCCATGTCCTTCATGGCTTTGTTAGCCTCTCTAGCATCCCATGCTTCTACTGTGGTCTCTTCTTCTTGTTCATAGAAGCCTACTTTCCTTTCTACTAATTGCCACTACCTCTTTTCCTCTTCTTCTTTTCTCCCTTCTATCATCCCTAGGAGTAGTGGTGGACTAAGTTTTAGGCCTATCCAATTGACCTTCAACCTTTGCATTGATTGCTTATACATAGGTTTCATGTTTAGTGCCTCTCTCAACCTTTAAGGGGAGTGATATTCTCTCATTTCAAGTTATGTTGCAGTGTGTTCCATCTCCTTGAGCAGGCATGTATACTATAATCTCCTAGAAACCTAAACATATCCTCAAAATATGAAATTTCTTGCTCTTGGGTAGCAAGATATCTAGGTGCTAGCTGAGGATCATTTGCAATTAGATTATGGTTGTTGATTAGGGCCATGGGATTTGATTGTTTAGCTCTAATGAAAAGAGGTTCATTTTGCCCTCTAGCCAATATTCTTTTCATCTCTACAACCCTTAACTCCTCATGGTTAATTCATGATGCGAAATCCATTAATTGTAGATCTCCTAGCTTGGCATTAGGATCCCAAACATTCATGTATGTAAGGGCCATTTTGTGTAAGTAAAACTCAGCCATTTTCGCCCTATCCTCTAGTGTACTGTGATCACAAAGATCAATAAACTGCCCGTAGTCCTGAAATGGCATGGTGCCCCTTTGTGCTAGTGTTTTAATATGAAATTGCAGCCATTTTTCTCTGAGGTAAAGAGCATATGATTTAGCTGGCATCCTACACTAGATGGCCTCCAAGGAGTGTTGAGGGATTTTCTCCCCTAGGGCTTTTGGGTGGAAACCCTAGCAGACTGAAAGTTGTCTAAATAGAGAAACACACATTCAAACAGCCATTACGCTATAATAATAAAATTCTAAAGTAAGAAGGGCGTACCTCAGGTCCTACGTTCGAGAAGTTCCTCAAGGGTCCAAACCCTTCTTCAAGTCCCTTTCGCTCCCTTGTCCTTCAAAACAACCAATTCCAAAGAATGCAACAGTATATGGACAAAGAATTATACAGAAATCATCTTTATGTTATAAAAGAAGGAAGTTAGTTATGAACTTTAAACAACCATTCATACATGAAATTCAAACATGAA